>NW_019774914.1:399926-432217 GCF_001039355.2 Lingula anatina | reverse complement strand
CCCCCCCCCCCCCCCCCCCCCCCGAATCTCCTTCTTGTGAAATAAACGAAACATCTTTAAACATCTTTAAAAGAGTGAAATAAATAAAACAATTCTAAATTGACTTTAAACAATGTCCCTTTTGTTTACTGAAATAAATTTTGAAAATACTAATTAATTACTACCCCACATCGTTACTCCATTATGTGATAAGCGTGTCTTACCCTAATTTTGGGATATTTCACATCTATTTTTTTTCTCAAATGAAAAAATGGTTTGTGTATTGGTGTTGTAAATTGGAAAATTACAATTTGTGGCACCGCCTTTGATATGATGCTCAAAAATCGCTCCCACTTTGGATTTCATCTCCCCAAGGCTGAGCTCTTCTCCCCTTATGTAAATTTGATAACAAATAAATAAATAAATTAATTAATTAATTAAAACTAAAAGAAAGAGAGAAAGACTAATTGAAAGATAATTTTTGAAACAAGTATTCACCTAACTACCGGTAGGATTTGGACTCCCATAGCCTATCATAGGAGTGATTGGGTGGAAAAATACACATTTTTAATTTACTTATTTTCTCTCATGAAAAATTTCAAAAAGTGCCAATGTATCCTCCATTATGCATACTCCAAGATAAAAGTTATATACTCAAGTAAAATAAGATATATAAAATTTATTTAGGGGAGTCAAAATTTCATGTGGGGAGTCAGATTTTCATTATGAAATTTAGACCTGGAGAGTCAGATTTTCATGTACCGGCACTTATGAAAATCACTCAAAATCACCCAGAAACGACCCGTCTCCAATTTTTTTCAAACGTGATGAAAATCAATCTACCACACCTGTCATTCATAAAAAAATGTGTAAACGTGCACGGATCACTTCATTAAATGCCCCCAATTCCAGCTTTAAAGATCAGCTAAACATAACCCCGTAAAACATTTTCAAAATGTGACGAAAATTAATCCACAACACCTGTCATTCATAACAAAAGTGGAAACGCGCCCGGATCACTTCATTAAAGCCCCCAATTTCAGCTTTAAAGATTGTCAGAAAGCACACTTGAGAACAGGATTAGGAGAGAAGGGGGTTGGAGAGAGTTTTTGCTCTATTTCTTCCTTAATAATGACACAACCACTCTTCCAGTACTTTACCCTCACTACAAATGACCAAACACACCTACCGGTCACTATATTTTTTTTCCCTACCTGGCCAAAATTGAAGAAAACTGACAGTGCAGGTGTACCATGAAAACCTGACTTCCCCAAAATGTGACTCCCCAGTCAGATTTTCATTATGAAAATGTGACTCCCCAGTCAAATTTTCATAATGAAAATGTGACTCCCCCCATGAAATTTTGACTCCCCCCAAAAAACTTTATAAATCTTATTTTATTTGAATACATGACTTTTATATTGTGGTATGCATAATGGATACGTTTGCACTTTTTGTTAGTTTGCAGGTGAACATTTTAATGAGAAAATAAGAAAATTAAAAATGTGTATTTTATCACCCAGTGACTCCCCTATGAAAAAAGCTTTTTATTTGATATTTACACGGTGATCATTTCAACATTTGTCCCTTTAGTATTCTTTATGAAGAATGTATTGGAAATGTTTGAAGTTTGGTGGTAAAATATTGGGTGCAAAAAATGAAAAAAATAATCATGAAAAATCTTTATATTCATACCCATGGGATTTTGGACTCTCATGAAGAAAAGGCACTATTTTATATCAAGTCACCATACCATTGTTATTCACATGGTTTGCATTGTGACGTATATTTTGTTTGTATTTAAAAATTTGGTGGTGAAAATTTTGGTAAAACTGGATAATTTTTGAAACAAGTATTCATCTTACTAACTGTAGCCTTTTTATAGGAGTCATTGGGTGAAAAAAAATATTTTAATTTTCTTATTTCCTCATGAAAATTTTCAATGTAAGTGGCTTAGATGTCTGTCACACTTACTGAAGTTGGCGTGTCAGAATCCTAAGCCACTTAAGCTGAAAGCAATTTAGTGAGAAACCCCTTGGAGGTGGATCGATCCTGTTAGATTGATCTAGGTATGGGAACTCAGTCTAATGCTTGTTAGATATTTGACTTTCATCCTAATTAACTGTTGGATTAAAATTTGATGTTGGTTATGCAGTTAAGCATAATGCATTATTGCATCAGTATTGACAGCATCCTATTTTGTGCAGTTTTAATTTTCTGCTTTTTATCTGTACATGTGACAGCTTTGCTGCCTTGTTTCTAGTAAGTTCAAGCTGTGGCCAAGCAGGATGAAAGCATGTATGGGACCATGAGGTTTTAAAGACTGAACCTTCATTAAAAAAAATCCAGGCACTAAGCAGGTGAGATTATTTAATTAATAAAATTATTTCAAGAGTTGTAGAATGAAAGGCACTGAATATGCTTCCTACTTGTAGATAGTTTTATATGACCAGGGCTGTGCCAGTTCTATTAAATCAGCACTTCCTTTGTATACTTCTAAATCATGAAGATCTTGCTAGTATATTTACCACTTTGTAATAGGGTACAAGTATTCTTTTGTTACAATTGTTAATGATAACATCCTCTGTAATTAGAACCGACTAGATGCACACCTTATTATGGTTGCAATTTCTATATGGGCAATTCTTGCTATTGTCTAAAACACTCTACCTGTGATTTAATTGTCTGACTGTTTTTATACCTGTAAAATTTACCTTATGGGTAAAATGGCATGTCCAAACAGGGGACATTATGAGCTATCTGAAACATAGACTATGATACTTGTAGAAAAAATGTCTTGTTAAATTTTTGAATGATCACAGTGGGGAAATGTACAGTTAATATTTTTAACCTTTTCAGGTCTGTTGTGCCCAATAAACATGGCCTTTCTACTGCTTAAGTACCATTATAGAAAATCCAAGGTGAGGTTTTAATAAATTTATTTTAACTGAAAGGCATTTATACTTCCCAGTTGAAGATATATTGACATTAGCATGGATGTGCCAGATCTATTAATTTTCATGTTATTTTACTCTTTATCTTTCAGGCAGATGAAATGCCAGTAAATGCCATACTTTCCAATGTGACTGTTCATGGAGAGATTGTAGTATGTAAACATATCCAGGATCATCAGTGAACCTGCTTCTGTCACATCTATACACAGGTTGCCTTCTTCTTCTCCAGGCAGACAGAGTTTACTGTTATCACAAAGAGATATGGCATAGAATTTTAAATAGAAATATACTAATTAAATCCATCCATTGCAAATTAGACTGCTGTCTGACATCAAATCCTTACATGTATTATACAGTTGTAATCTCCATCAAAATCCTATAATACTGCTACTTGTACTAGCAAATGAATGAGGTACAGGATTCAAATAATATCTATAATACCAAAAAAGGTATACACTTAACATGTTTTACCCTCTTTAAATAAAGTTTATTTTCATTTATTATTATTATTATAAATATTCTTTTTTTCTGCAGTAGGTTAACCAACATCAATGGCTTTTTTTTAAATCATGCACTACACTTCTCTGTTAAACACCTAACACAGTTGTGCTTCAAAGGACTCTACTCCAAGTTTTCACACTGAGAGTTCCTTTTATGACCTTCACAAAAATTCCTCACTTTCTGATCATTTTAGGCAAAATCCATGGTGTAACGTACCAGAACACGATAGATATGATCCTAAATGTTCAGTAATAATAACAGAAAGCACTAATAAACTCTTCTCTTGCAGTTTTTTGATAAAATTCCTCCATCTGAAAATTTTCACAAAATTCAGCAACTTCAAAAAATTTTCTTCTCTGAGTAAGAGTGAGGAAATCTATACCAAAGGAGAAGAAAAAAAAAATCCAATCCCTTATAATGTTACAGCACAGACTTGTACTTGCAGGCAAACATCAGCCATGTTGCACAGGCTGACTCCGGGTAGGGAAAAACCCGCACGCGCACTGCCAGACGAACATGGTCTCCACGACACTGAATGATATCTTCACAAACTGGAGATCTGAAAAGTAAAATGAAGATAATTTCTGAAAAGATTTTTGCATCAAATACAAATTTGATAATTTCAAAAAGAAAAAGAAAAACTAGGTTATAAAACATTTTTGTATTGCTGACTTTGTCCACTAAACATTGTCTTCCTAATATTTAATCACTCTGATCAAAGCATTGCATGTATTTTTCAAACTACACAAGTAAGTTCAATGTAAGTGCAAGCATGTTTGCAAAGACAACAACTAAGCCAGTTTCAAAATCAACTACAAACCATGATCAATTTAAAATTGCGAACCTTAAACAAGCAGCAAAGGCTCTCTTGGCGTTCCTGTGTATAAACTGTACTGGGTATCCTTTGAAAGTATGGCCATCAGGAACAGCCCGCCTCACTGCGTCCTGGAAGTCCTCATTGCCTGCTGGGACTCCTGGATGTGGAAATGTAAAGTTTTTTAATACTGCAACATTTATATAAACCGAGGGTTTTTTCCAGCAAACTGTCCAGCCATCATTAGGACAGTCACCATCATCACCGGACAGTCTTTATTTTCAAAGATGGCTCGACAGCTTATAGATTTTTTGGAAATATGACAGCTTTAGGCTTATTTGGACTCCCTGAAACTTTGTATGAAATTACAGCTGGTAATTTTGGATGGCCTGTACCCACAATCCTGGGAGGCGCCTTGATATAAAATATACTCCAAGGGTGCATTCCCATAGATTTAGATCGATCCAGAGATTTAGATTTAAATCGACCTAACTTCCTGGGGGTTCACGCTAAATTGCAGTCAGCCGAGCGTGCACCATAGTTAATTACCCCCTTACAGCTTTTAGTAGGCGGGAAAGACGCTTAAGCCGGCTAAGCTGACAGTAATCTGGTGAGACTCCCCACAGGGAAAGATCGATCTACAATCTATGGGAATGGGGTCCAAGAAGGCCAATAAGCACTGGTATCAATATCATACAATAAGAACTTCGAATTCTCTTCTATCCCTTATTGAAGGTGTATATGAACCAAGCTTGGGTGGAGTGTGGATTCCTAGTAATACATTTAAGCTACTTCTACTATTATAAGACTGAAATAAAGTCGACATGCCAAGGGATAAACTGAATGTATCACTCAATCAACCATAAAAGAGCTGCTCATTTCTTTAAATTTTTGTTCATTAATTTGACCTACTTATCTGACCTACAGTGTACTTATCTTCCTTTCTAAGCCAGACCACCTGGCTGTTTTGAACATCTAATCAAAGATTCAAGTTATGATCTTAATGTCAAGTCACACATTTCAATTTACATATTTATTAATATTACTGAAGCTGATAACCTATGCAGCTTTTTAGACACCAATTATGTGTTCAAAACTACCCGACTTAGAAAGCAAGAAAAAGTAACACAGTACACCCATCTTAATTCTATGACCAAATAAATAAAACAGTTTTCATGTTTTAAGTTTACATTTTGATTGACTTAAATACTGCTTTTTTCCCCCCTTTTGACAAAAACGTAGTATGTTACTTATGAACTATACATTGGTACATTTTGTTTCTACATGGAAACCCACTTCAAATATTTCACTACTTATTGCAGGAATCGCTTTTAATGCTTCAAGTGCCTTTCCTCCGTTCCTCTTGAATAAACTTTGTTTAAAAAAAGTTCAAATATAGTAATATAGTATTTATTTATTAAGGTGACATGTGACATACAGTAGATATACAAATCATCTGGCATCGTGGGCCTACAAGTCCCCAAACTTTGAACATATATTAGAAACAAAACAAAAATAAACTATGATTAAGGTTGAAAGTTATATTAAGCAAACACTATAATTTATGGTACACTCAACTCTTGAGCCCTGAATAGAGCTGACTGCCTTTAACTAAATATTACTATCCAGATCATTTTACCTGTCAGTCGTTCAGTTTCATAGGCAGCCAGTGCTGGTGTGAGGAGATAGCTCATCTGGTCGTCCCAGGATGTGTTAAGTCCTTGTTCCTATATACAACAATAGATGATAGTTAACATAGTATATAAAACTCAGTTCTGTATGAGAGTATTTAATTGGGCCTGGCTTTCGGGGGAAAAAAAGACAGCAATTCCTATAAATACTATAAATATAACATGCAGTTCTATCTGTCGTAATTCAATAAAGCCTTACTCCTCAATGTCAAAAGAGTGTTTAAATCAGTTTAACATGCAGTTCTATCTTAAGTATTACTAGTACACAAATAAAATTCCAAATATTTTGAAATGCAATTCAAAGAAGTAAGCTTAAGATTTACTCAGGTATTTTGTGTCAAAGTAACAACTCTAGTCGATAATAAATAATTGTGGTAAAAGTGCATGAGAAACCAGTACTGTGTGGAGTATAAATTGAAGACATACCATATTGAAATGGAATGATTAGGCCTCAGGAATTCCAAAATGAAACATTTTGCTACCCTAACAGTTATGAATCATCTTATAATTCATTCCTTCAAAAATCATCTTAAAATTCATTTTCTTAAAGAAATAACAATTTTGATTTTGGTAGATAATTGGATTTTCCTGGGGAAAATGTCAATTTTCCCATACTTACTAATAGTTAATGAATCTATTCCGAAAATCCAAGTTTTTTTTTCTTAAAAGTTTGGTTCTATGTAATAATCTCTTAAGAGCAATCTGTGGAGGCACAGTGGTCTGTTGGCAAATACAGATTTCAGAATACTTGTGATAACTGCCTTATTGGTGGTAAAATAGAATTTATCATATTTCTACATAATATTTATTGTGAAATATGGACCTCATACAAAGAGATTTTATCCTTTAATCCATGTACAAAAAAAAAAAAAAAGAATTGCACTGAGACATATAAGACATAGAGCGCATTCTGAACAGCAGATTACCAGATCGACAGATCAAATATGGTGACCAACTAAAAAGCTTGCCCCTTAATATACACTAAATACACTAAATACATTCCCTGCAGAGTTTACACAACAAGCATTCAAGTGGGTTGGTCACATTGATCTGTGTATCTGTTAGTCCGCTGTTCTGAATACGCTCATAGATGTAACTGACCCTCCTATGTTCAGTGACCAGTGCCCTGAGTTCCAGTTCCAGGCTGTTGCTGACCATTCCAGGGTCCAGTGTGGAGGCACACAGGGGCGGCAGACCTGGCCAGGACGGCATGGCGCCCGCGCCACACAGGGACAAGATGGCATCTTCAGACATGCTCTTCCAGCGAGCCTCATTTTGGAGATCAAAGTGGCAAGTTTGGACAGAATCATTGGGCTGCAAGTATTGAAAGTACCTCAATTCAATGGATTACTTATTAATATAATTTTAATGACTCTCCCCTCTTACTAGTGTACTGTGTAAACAACGTTATTTCTTTCTCTGGTTAGACTGTGGAAGCTTAATTTCTTTAGCTAAGACACACAAAACTGTGACAAAATCAAGTAGCAGACGTTAACGAAACAACATGAATAAAAATAATATATAAAAAATATTTTCAAATTGTTACCTGAAGGCAGAAATATTTACAGGGGAAATAAAGTTACAAAAGAAACCAAAAGACCAGTATCTGTTTTATTCAATCATTTTCCTGGACCCTATTTCCAAACAATACAGGTCAATCCTGGATATAAAGCAGAGGGGACGGGAGGGGGGTAAGTGTCCCAATTTGCGCCACCCCCTCCCCCTGAATTCTGCCTTCTGTAATTCTTACCTGGCTATTGGCATAAAAACTCTGGTGGTTGAAGACAGCCCCCACTGTTTTATAAGGGTGTTGGACCTTGGGGGCGGTGCCAGGCAGGTCATCTGGGTTGGATGGTCTGTGAATATACCTAGGAATATATCAACAAAATGTGAGGTATTTGTAGATTCACATCCCCAGAGTTGGTACCTCATGTAATTTTTTTTTTTTTTTTTTTTTTTTTTTGAGAGAGAAATATTTTTAATTTTGAAATTTTTTTCTTTCTATGCACAGTCAAAGGACTACAATCTTAGCAGCCTTACAAAATTAGTACGTTTAATTTTTATTAAACATACATCATTGACAAACAGTTCCAATTTCCTCTCCAGAAAAAGAGAAAATGCAATATAGTTTTTAAAACCAAGATTACTCAATGCCCTAAACCTCAAACATTTCAATATATCTTTTTCATTAATTAACTGGCATCATCAAAGAATTTTGTAATCAACAGCATCCAGAGGTTAACTGATAGCCCAAAGAGTATTCCTGTGTCAGGGCGGATCCAGAGTTATTTTCTGCTGGTCTTCCTAATTATCTTTGTTGATACATCTTCCAATTTTGACCATCTTCTGACAGTTATTATTATTTATTAATTTTACTTATTTAATTAGATTAATTATTTAATTAGATGCCAGTCACTGAAACTTGAAAAATTCTGATCGTCTTCCGTCCACCCCCGTGTGCCCTGTGTACGTACCTGTGTCCAGTCAAACTTTCCCAGAAAGTGACCAGTCCATCTGTGTTAATGGTGACCACCCAGGCATGTGCTGCCCCCTTGGACTTGGTCCCCACACAGACATAGGAGTCCAGGCCAAAGCCCATTAATAAGCTGCATAATAATACTGCATGGTCTTCACTGTCCTGAAATCATACATACAGTACATATAAACAAGGCAGCAAAGCTGTCAAATGTACAGACAAAAAGAAGGAAAAAACAAAATAGGGTACTGTCAATTCTGATGCAAAAGTACATTATGTTAAACTGCAAATTCAACATCAAATTTTAATTATGCTCAACAGGTAATTCCAATGCAAGTAAAATGTGTAACAAGCATAAGGCTTCAGCCCCATAGGAGTTCAAGTTCACACTCTGAAAATGTATAACTTCCAGAAAAAGAAGTCAATTAGACTGCTTTTCCAACTCAGGCTGCATTTTAGTCCTGTATTTCTTTTTTGAAAGTTTGGCAATCATAAGTAACATGGTTTTCCCATAATGGTTTTCATGGCAGCAGCACCCAAAATTGTGTGTTCTTCTATTCTGATGCAATATTACATAATGGTTAACAGAATAATGACAATGAATATTCATCAGCTCTGTAAATATAAAGCCAAAAAGTAAAACTGCCCTCCACTTATCGTGTTAACAAGGAAAGTGCACGGCGCCGGCGCCGGCGCCGGCATCAGCATCGGCGACGATGGCGACGACAGACGCAGGTGATGGCAATATGTACAGACACATCTGTGTCTGTACATAAAAACCTTTTTAAGGAGGTGTCTTGTGGTGTCTATATATTTCAAATACTGTCACAAAGAGTTCAAAATATTTTCAGAAAATTAAAAATCCATATAAAAAAGACTACACGGGAGATTGCCATTGTGCTATGACATTCCCATTCAGAGTAGCTAGCAATAATGCCCAAGGGCACAATATTTTCCAAAAAATATGAATGAGCTTAAAAAATAAGTGACAACAAGCCTTCAAAGGGGGTTGAAAAGGTGCCTTACAATAACCTTTTCACTACTACTAAAATCACCTCTTTACTTATATCTATATGAATATCTACGACTCACTTCTCCCCTTCCCCCCTCACCAATTCTATATCAAGAAAACCAAAAGAATACTGAGTAGCTTAACGAGTCCAAACATTTTGTCTCTATCACAGGTTTACACAGTATTCTCAAAACAATATGCACACAGGGTAACTAATATCTTGGCTTTCTTCTTCCATAAGGTGCCCATAAAGTATTTAAAAGGCACATTGGTTCCAGGAAAAGCCAGATATCTAATTACTCTGTGAATGCATCATTTTGAGTGTATTTCTCGTCTATGCAAATGAAAAAAGGCAAAATGTCAATACCCACTTACTAGTACCTACACAATCTTCTTCCCCTTCAGGCGTTCACCCCCTTGTATCAGTATATGTGGTATACACTCGAATCAGTATATGTGGTATAGTCTCGTATCAGTATATGTGGTATACACTTACAAGTATCAGTATGTGTGGTATACACTTGTATCAGTATATGTGGTATACACTTACAAGTATCAGTATGTGTGGTATACACTTGTATCGGTATATGTGGTATACACTTACAAGTATCAGTATGTGTGGTATACACTTGTATCGGTATACATGGTATACACTTACCCCTTTGTTTCTACACAGAAAAGTGTGCATATTAGCCCACTGCTCTGCCCTTTCTCCTCCACCCAACACAGGGACTTTCTCATAACCAATTAAGCTAACAAAACGGCTGGCTTCTCTGGGTGTGTCCAGTAAACGCCCGGCTCGCAGAGGACGGACAAAGGAACAGACTGGCTTGTTCACACAATTCTCATCCTGAACAATGATCAAATAAAGTTCACAATTTCTGACATTTCTTCTATTGCGTACGAAGATTTGCCTAATTCTGTTTCTGTGCATCAAATACCCATTTGTTACCATAAGACAAATATACTGAAAATGTGTACAAAAGACAGACTATATTGAAAAGCATTTGTTATACGCGTTTCCACCATACCAGTGAACAAAACTGAAACCCAAAGGACAACAACAGAAACTAACTTAAAAAAATACAAAAGAAATAACTTCATAAAACTATCGTAAAAACACTTTCCCCAGAAACCACCAAACAAAATTGCTACCTACAAGGACGACTACAAAAACAAAGGATAAACATAAGTTACTTAATATCCTAATCTTATTCAACTGTCTCATTTTCTTTTCTCCTTTATCACAATACCTGTGCAAATATCTTGACCATCCTCTGCCCATGTGATTGTCTTATTTGTAGGAACTCTCTCCACCACTGTTTAGCATACACCAAAAAGAGACGCTCCTTTTCTGCTTGCTTACTCTTTTCTAAACTCAACTGTGCTGAGATGACATCTTCTGCTAAAATGTGTTGTGTCTTTGGTATCAATTCTATTTGCACATCTAAGATACCTACTGGTACTTTATTCTCTGTTCCTGTCCAAAAAAAAAAAATTGAAATAGTTGTTACTCTATATTACACATATGTTTTCAACCTTAAATCGTATACAGCAGTCAAGGAATCTCTTCTGGGAAAAACCTTCCCAATATTTCTGCTATATATCTGCTTGCTACAGATGTGATTGAGGTGAGTTTTCATATTAAACAGACACTAAGCATTCTATGCAAACTTTAAAAGACCATCCTTGTGGAATAACAGATAAGTATATATTAATGATTATCTTGCAACAAAAAAAGTTACTCCACATATGCAATGCTTTAAATGCTGTCAATTTAGTTCAGTTAGTTCCATAAATCTTTTTCATTCATATCTGTCCTCATCAGGAGTTAAATAACATTTTACACAATGGAAGAACTAAGCACACCAGAGCTTGTTTCTTTAATGATCTAGATGTATTATTTACAAAGACCTACAGGGTTGAAAAATGAAATAAAAAAAAAGAAAAAAGAAAACAGCTGTCCCTCAAATGAAAAATGCATCTCTCCAGTAGCAAAGAAAAATAAATAAATAAATAAATAAATAAATAAATAAATAAATAAATAAATAATCTCCATTCTGTTCCTGCCAATATAAGCTCTGACCTACCTACTCCCATGAGTTCTAAGGACATACTAACTCTGCCTGCCTGTGAGGCTAGTACAGTTCTCCATTCAAGGAAATGGGATGACAGCAGAGTTCTGTCCCCTGAGGAGTCTGTCTTTATAAGGACAAGATGGAGAGGATCACACATTGACAGCATGGCTGTAGGGTCTGCCATGCGGGCTGCATCACCTGAAAAATAGAGACATTTCTCTCATCAATTAAACTTTGGACTGTAAAATAAATCAACATCTGTCATGCGGGCTGTGTCACCTGAAAAGAGACATTTTTCTCATCAATTAAACTTTTGACAGTCAAATAAATTATCAGCTTAAAAGTTGCAAGAATATGAAGAATAACCATCCATTAAAATTGATTTTGAAGACAAAAGTCACAGTTGACATTATATATTTTTAATTTATTTACTTTTCACATTGTGATAAAATATAGTGGGTTTACTCAGTTAAATAAAATTTTTCACATAAAAATTAGTGAAAAATTTAAGCCTTTTTTTTTTTACCCCCCCCCCCCGCCTATCACTTAAATTCAATGACAAAAAATTAAAAACTTAAGCTACTCTTTCAACATATTACCTGCATTATCTTTGTGGAGTTCAAGCAAAAAGCCTTCCTTTAAATCTGGTTCACAGGCACAAGCCACTGGCCTTGAGCTGAACCTTTGACCTCTAAAGTTAAGGTGCAATGTGAAGGTCGCTGAAGCATGACCTTGAACAGGCTGACCTTCATGTAAGTGCTCCAGAAATGCCTTGCCACCAAGTATTTGGAAATAGATATAGCGCCGAGTTGGATCAACTGGAGCTGAGTACAAAGAGGGAGAAAATGTATCAATCAACATGAATATACAAAAAGATAAATTAGAGAATAATAAAACCACGGTAAGTTACATGGAAATCTTAATCTCTCTGTATGTGAACCACATAGAACAAAATCAATTTGAAATATTAAAATTTTACATTTTATAGTACTAGGCCCAGTTTCATCAACACCGGATAGTGCTATCCTCTGGATAACACTATTCATTAGATAAAATTGTTATCCTCTGGACAATTATCCTTTGGGTAAAATAATGTTTACCAAATCCTAGATACTTATTTTTGTCTCTGATATTGCCTTCCAGTGGATAAAAATGGCTGATATCATCAGGGTAACTGTCCAGGCGATAAGGATTTTATCTGATGGATATTGTTATCCATAGGATAGCGCTATCCAGTGTTGATGAAACATATATGACAAACTTTCTGCAATAAAATTATAAGGAATTATTTTCTAATTTGGGAGTTGACTAATGCTCTAAGGGCAGTCTTTGCCAAAAGAACTTACTAGTACTCAATCACCTTGCTAAAAAATAACAGAGAATTTCAAAACTAGCTTTCTGTTAAAAAGGTAAATCATATCACAAGCAAAATTTCAAACATACTTTTCTTAGAAGCACCGCCCTTCACATTCTCATCCTTCGTTACCAATCTTGCAGCTGGCCTTAGGGGGCTTTGGCGAGATGTTCCGTCGAATGCCAACTGCTGCATAATATCATCAACCACCCCCTGCCTACGCAGTGCATCCAAGATTTCATTTTCACCAATCTGGTCTGGGTCATATACTGTTTCTTGGTGGCCAAAATTTTGAGACAATACATCTTTTATTCTGGACTGGATATCATGCTGATATGAAATGAAATAATGATGACTTAAATTGAAATTGTGCAGTGATTTTAATAGAAGTATCATTGGAATTCCAACTACTACCTTATGTGTGCCTCACCTACATTGTTCTAAATGGGTCCTAATCACACAAATATCTTTTATACTCATTTTAAACTTGAAGCCTGCCAGGTATTGTGATATTTTAAAGCAAAAGAAAATGTTACCAAACCTACATTTCTCTTTGTTTTTCAGGAAAAAGTTTTCAAAAACCCATACATTCCTGATGCCTATCAAGCTACCAGACCGAAGCTACCACTGTACACTGAATGTTACTATATCAGTAAACTTCGATGAATTTGTAACCCTACCATATAAACACGAGATGACCATGCTATTCCAAATAGAGGAGATCAAACATACACTACCGTTAGTCCACTGAATCAGAAATAGATACATATAACATGTATACTGAGAATAAACTAGACTGTACCAATATGCAAAGCTTAGACAAATTAATCAGAAACCAACTTGCGGCAGGGTGGCACAAAATTGTAAATAAAAAATCAAACATATTTTCTTAGTTACCTGTGAAAGATGATTATGAATTATTTGCTTCAGTTCTCCTATCTTTTCTGGTGGTAAGCTCATTTTATATTCATCATACCATAACAGTTGAAGTACAAACACCTTTCAATTTTCATAAGTTTCGAAACTATCCCCAGTTCGAATATGGCGGATATATTAAACCACTATGTGGCGCTTCAGTCAAGAAAGTCTGTCTCCAAAAAAGAAAAGTAAGACATGACCTCAGACAGTCAGAAAATCAATATGTTGATATGAATATTTAAATTCTCACTTAATGATTTTAAAAGTTAGCGATGATTGTCTACCTACTTATGCGCTGTTGATTCGAAGCGCAGATAAAAAATATTTGATTATTTTCAAATTTAAATTTGAAGCGTCACCTATCGGGTATTGTAAAATTGAAAGCGAAAGAGAAAGTAACCAAACCCGTGTTAAATTTCTTTCTTTTTTTAAAAAAAGTTTTGGTACTAGGATGTGACAACAATGCCAAAAAGTCAAATAAATTGCTACATGCTCTATACCACACTCTTAACGTGCTGAGGAAAAATATGAGAGTTATAGCTAGCTGGGTTTTCCCGAAGGTGTAAAATTAGATCAAATGCATCCAATCACCCTGCCCTCACCATACCTTAAAAGGTTATATATATTCATTGAGAAGGAAATTTCAGATAAAACAAAATTTTAGATCTGTGTCATGATATTCAAAATTTATCAAAATATTGGTGGCATTTGTCAGTTCCCCTGAAATAAATACAACAGACGTTGCCTTTTGACTTAAATATTCTATTGTGCGATGTAGTGATATTATTGGCATCAACAAAACCGTTGTCATAGAAGGAAGTAAAGTTTCTTTCATTTATACGGACTACGGGGAAGTGAAAGAAAGAGCAGTAGCCATGACCTTTTTCTTTCTACTCTGTAACAAAAAAAAAAAAAAAAAAAAAAAACTGGTCAAATGATAGGGGAACATTACTATATACGTTATATTCTGTGTGAATCCAGCACCTAGTGGCAATTTCAAACGTTTCAATTGGACCCATATGCTTGATTTTTTCGAATCTCTTAAGATCCTCTCAGGTCCTCCTTGGCTTTTCAAAGTACATTTTAAATGGGTTCTCACTGTGAATCAAAAGCGCCATCTGTGGCACTTTCAGGCTGACTTCCAAAATTAAAACATATCTGACTATGTAATTTAAATACAAAGATGTTGTTTAAACTTTATTTTAATATATTCCATATGTAGAAATACCCTAGGTTCTAGATGTCAGTTTTGCCAGCTCGTTCTTGATTTCATTTATATCCCATAACAAAAAAGATGACTGTGAAGCTATCCCCTGAAAAGGTTTGAATAGTTAACAAACTAGCTTCACAGTGGCCCTGACACTCAGGGCATATAGAAATGACTTACAGGCATAATATGTCTGTTATGTGGAACCATCAGAAAAACGGATAAAAACCCCTTTACACAGAAAAACAACCTTTTTTATGTCACGACCCTTACTCATTCTTTATAGGCATATATTGCTCCGACTATTATATTCATGTGCCTTTTTATGTTTAATAAGACACTTAAACTGTAAGCTTGCTGTAATTAAATTAGCTGATATTTTCCCTGTCATTAGTTATCACTGGCCAATACAGCATAGAAACAATTAAAAAAGTTCTTCTGCCCCACTCGCCCAACAACAGTTACTTTTTCTATCACTTTTGGGAGTATTTAATTATTGATTTATTTTAACAAAGTTTGAATATCAAAAAGAGTTTGACATATATGGCGAGTATACCTTATGAACTAGCTGAGTGATGCCTCAGTCAAGATAGACCGCGCCGCCTTATTACGGCTGTTATAATAATTAACCTATCCTAGTCAGACAATCAACACATGGAAACGTTTCAATTGGACCCGTATGCTTGATTTTTTTTTTAAATCTCTTAAGATGCTTTCAGGTCCTCATGGGCTTTTCAAAGCACATTTTAAATGGGTTCTCATTGTGAATCAAAAGCGCCATCTGTTGTGAAAATTTAAAGCCAAAGTGAAAGTAACTGAAGCCACAGTTTGTTTGATAATTTATCGAAAGATTTTGGTCACGAAAGCTGAGTAAATGCCAGATATATCCAACAAATCAAAAAGTGTTTTATATTACCCTTTTAACCACAATAACGTGATGAGGAAACTAATAATTTCGAATATTTGACGAAGATTCTGATAGCCGTACAATATGAGGTTTTCCCATGCCCCTGTAATGAGATCAACATAACTTAAGTCAGTTACCTTAAAAGGTGATCCTTTCAATGAGAAGAAGATTTACATAAAGCACAAATAAAGAATTCTATCATGATGTTAGAAAATTATGAAAATACCCATGGCATCTTTGAGCTCCCTTCAGAACAATACAACTAGAAGATACATTTACATTGACATATTTCACCATGTGAANTCTGTAACAAAAAAAAAAAAAAAAAAAAAAAAAACTGAAACCTGGAACGTTACGATACGTTATATCCTGTGTGAATCCAGCTCCTAGTGGCACCTAGTGATCGACACTTTCATGCTGACTTCCAAAATTAAAACATATCTGACTATGTAATTTAAATACAAAGATGTTGTTTAAACTTTATTTTAATATATTCCATGTAGAAATACCCTAGGTTCTAGATTTCATTTTTGCCAGCTCGTTCTTGATTTCATATATAACCCATATCAGCGAAACCCCAGCGAAACTGACTGTGAAGCTATCCCCTGAAAAGGTTTGAATAGTTAACAAACTAGCTTCACAGTGGCCCTGACACTCAGGGCATATAGAAATGACTTACAGGCATAATATGTCTGTTATGTGGAACCATCAGAAAAACGGATAAAAACCCCTTTACACAGAAAAACAACCTTTTTTATGTCACGACCCTTACTCATTCTTTATAGGCATATATTGCTCCGACTATTATATTCATGTGCCTTTTTATGTTTAATAAGACACTTAAACTGTAAGCTTGCTGTAATTAAATTAGCTGATATTTTCCCTGTCATTAGTTATCACTGGCCAATACAGCATAGAAACAATTAAAAAAGTTCTTCTGCCCCACTCGCCCAACAACAGTTACTTTTTCTATCACTTTTGGGAGTATTTAATTATTGATTTATTTTAACAAAGTTTGAATATCAAAAAGAGTTTGACATATATGGCGAGTATACCTTATGAACTAGCTGAGTGATGCCTCAGTCAAGATAGACCGCGCCGCCTTATTACGGCTGTTATAATAATTAACCTATCCTAGTCAGACAATCAACACATGGAAACGTTTCAATTGGACCCGTATGCTTGATTTTTTTTTTAAATCTCTTAAGATGCTTTCAGGTCCTCATGGGCTTTTCAAAGCACATTTTAAATGGGTTCTCATTGTGAATCAAAAGCGCCATCTGTTGTGAAAATTTAAAGCCAAAGTGAAAGTAACTGAAGCCACAGTTTGTTTGATAATTTATCGAAAGATTTTGGTCACGAAAGCTGAGTAAATGCCAGATATATCCAACAAATCAAAAAGTGTTTTATATTACCCTTTTAACCACAATAACGTGATGAGGAAACTAATAATTTCGAATATTTGACGAAGATTCTGATAGCCGTACAATATGAGGTTTTCCCATGCCCCTGTAATGAGATCAACATAACTTAAGTCAGTTACCTTAAAAGGTGATCCTTTCAATGAGAAGAAGATTTACATAAAGCACAAATAAAGAATTCTATCATGATGTTAGAAAATTATGAAAATACCCATGGCATCTTTGAGCTCCCTTCAGAACAATACAACTAGAAGATACATTTACATTGACATATTTCACCATGTGAATGTATTGTGATTATTGGCATCCGAAATACCACTGCAATAGATGAATCTAACTGTGACATCATAAATAAGAAAAATGTCTAAGTGTAGTATGAAGGGATGGGTGGGAGTGTGGTGTACATGGCATTGCTCTCATCACTCAATGAACATCAAGCATGCTTCGCCCTTTTGGACCATTTTATGTATTATACTAGTAAAACTAATTGCGTTGCTCCTGACCGGTATCATTTTGGTCCAGACTTTTGACATCTGTTTCTCTATGCATTATTTCAAAATTTGAATTTGAAAGCGTCACCTATCTAGTATTGTAAAATATAAAGCGAAAGAGAAAGTAACCAAACCCGTGTTAAAAATCTTTTTTTTTAATATAAAAGGTTTTGATACAAGGATGTGACAACAATGCCCAAAGGTCAAATAAATTGCTACATGCTCCATACCATACTCTTAACCACGTTAACGTGCTGAGGAAAAATGTGACGAGCTATAGCTAGCTAGGGTTTTCCCCCAAGGTGTAAAATTAGATCAGATGCATCCAATCACCCCGCACTCACCATACCTTAAAAGGTTATATATACATTGGGAAGGAAATTTCACATGAAACAAAACTTTAGACCTGTGTCATGATATTCAAAATTTATCAAAATATTGGGGGCATTTGTTAGTTCCCTTGAAATAAATTCAACAGCTGGTGCGTTTTGACTTAAATATTCTATTGTACAATGTAGTGATATTATTGGCATCAACAAAACCGTTGTCATAGAAGGAAGTAAAGTCTCTTTCATTTATACGGACTACGGAGAGACGAAATAAAGATCAGTAGCAATGACCTTTTTCTTTTTACTCTGTAACAAAAAAAAAAAAAAAAAAAAAAANGAAAGCGTCACCTATCTAGTATTGTAAAATATAAAGCGAAAGAGAAAGTAACCAAACCCGTGTTAAAAATCTTTTTTTTTAATATAAAAGGTTTTGATACAAGGATGTGACAACAATGCCCAAAGGTCAAATAAATTGCTACATGCTCCATACCATACTCTTAACCACGTTAACGTGCTGAGGAAAAATGTGACGAGCTATAGCTAGCTAGGGTTTTCCCCCAAGGTGTAAAATTAGATCAGATGCATCCAATCACCCCGCACTCACCATACCTTAAAAGGTTATATATACATTGGGAAGGAAATTTCACATGAAACAAAACTTTAGACCTGTGTCATGATATTCAAAATTTATCAAAATATTGGGGGCATTTGTTAGTTCCCTTGAAATAAATTCAACAGCTGGTGCGTTTTGACTTAAATATTCTATTGTACAATGTAGTGATATTATTGGCATCAACAAAACCGTTGTCATAGAAGGAAGTAAAGTCTCTTTCATTTATACGGACTACGGAGAGACGAAATAAAGAGCAGTAGCAATGACTTTTTCTTTTTACTATGTAACAAAAAAAAAAAAAAAAAAAAAAAAAAAAAAAACTGGTCAAATTATAGGGGAACGTTACAGTACATTATATTCTATGTGAATCCAGCTCCTAGTGGCACCTAGTGATCGACACTTTCATGCTGACTTCCAAAATTAAAACATATCTGACTATGTAATTTAAATACAAAGATGTTGTTTAAACTTTATTTTAATATATTCCATATGTAGAAATACCCTAGGTTCTAGATGTCAGTTTTGCCAGCTCGTTCTTGATTTCATTTATATCCCATAACAAAAAAGATGACTGTGAAGCTATCCCCTGAAAAGGTTTGAATAGTTAACAAACTAGCTTCACAGTGGCCCTGACACTCAGGGCATATAGAAATGACTTACAGGCAAAATATGTCTGTTATGTGGAACCATCAGAAAAACGGATAAAAACCCTTTTACACAGAAAAGCAACTTTTGTTTTTTATATGTCACGACCCTTACTCAAAAACACAATACAATATTTGTAATCTCGTAAAATTGATAATTTTAATAAAGGTCATAGCAGGACGTACATCAATAGGCAACTCTTTATTTTTTATTATTGTGATGTTCAATAATAATTAATATAAAATATATGCAATATAAAAAGTTCTTAAATTCGGCCTTTTTATTAGCTTAATTGATTTTTTTAGTATTTGGAGATAAAAAACACAAACGTTGTCTAGTTTCATATCGAGGCACCACGTATTGTTCGTGTGCTCCCTTACTCATTCTTTATAGGTATATATTGCTCAGACTATTATACTCATGTGCCTTTTTATGTTTAATAAGACACTTAAACTGTAAGCTAACTGTAATTAAATTAGCTGATATTTTCCCTGTCATTAGTTATCACTGGCCAATACAGCATAGAAACAATTAAAAATTTCGGCCCCACTCACCCAACAACAGTTACTTTTCTTTCACTTTTGGGATTATTTAATTATTGATTTATTTTAACAAAGCTTGAATATCAAAAAGAGTTTGACATATATGGAGAGTTACCTTTGAACTAGCTGAGTGATGCCTCAGTCAAGATAGACCGCGCCACCTTATCACGGCTGTTATAATACTTAACCTATCCTTGTCAGAAAATCAACACATGTAAGCGTTTCAATTGGACCCGTATGCTTGATTTTTTTAATCTCTTAAGATGCTTTCAGGTTCTCATGGGCTTTTCAAAGCATGTTTTAAATGGGTTCTCATTGTGAATCAAAAGCGCCATCTGTTGTGAAAATTGAAAGCCAAAGTGAAAGTAACTGAAGCTACAGTTTGTTTGATAATTTATCGAAGTATTTTGGCCATGAAAGCTGAGTAAATGCCAGATATATCCCACAAATCAAAATTTGTTTTATATTACCTTTTTAACCACAATAACGTGATGAGAAAACTAATAATTTTGAATATTTGACGAGGATTCTGATAGCCGAACAAGATGGGGTTTTCCCATGCCCCTGTAATTAGATCAACATAACTTAAGTCAGTTACCTTAAAAGGTGATCCTTTCAATGAGAAGAAGATTTACATAAAGCACAAATAAAGAATTCTATCATGATGTTAGAAAATTATGAAAATACCCATGACATTTTTTAGCTCCCTTCAGAACAATACAACTAGAAGATACGTTTAAACTGACATATTTCACCATGTGAATGTATTGTGATTATTGGCATCAAGAGGACCACTGAAATAGATGAATCTTATTGTGACATTATAAATATGTAAAACGTCCTCGTATGATACTAGGAGGGATGAGTGGAGGTGTTACTGATTCGCGGTGAATCGCTCGGAAACGAAATGTGGCATTTCTCTCATCACTCAATGAACAATGGTCATGATTCTCCCTTTTGATTCTTTTTATGTTTTAAACTACTAAGTCATTGCATTGCTCCAGAGTTGTATCATATTGGTCCAATCTCTTGATATCTGTTTCTGTATGCATCCCCTGCGTGATACAGGTTCTTGATATAAAGCGGAGAGCTCTGTAGGTCAGCAGCACTTTCAAACTGTATGTTACAACTAAGGGCCTCTTTACACTGGACGGCGTCCTTTCAGCGTCCAGCAGTACGGACCCATTTGAGAGTTAAAAAATTATAATACTTTACGTGCCGACAACTGGCCGATCATTGAGCATTCATTCTGATACAAAATCAGTGCTCGTGTCTCCTTATTAAGACCACAGCGATGCCAAATTACATGGTCGCAGAAAGGACGCAGAAAGGACGCCGTCTAGTGTAAAGGGGGTATAAGGAACGGGGAGTGGCATGGAAACGCCTGGCCACCGTTTCACAAAGAATCTTAAATACGAAGTTGACTAGAATGTGTGCATATGTCCATGACAGTGCCGTAACGCTATCCCTGTAAGGGTAAGATGTGTGCTACGTGTGCTCATGTTACGTTGGTATATGTAACAAAGATGTTAGCCATAGAACGTGACTGAGATTTTTGTGCAACCGGGGCTGGCCACCTGTTTTCGAAATAAGATCCACCCTTCTCTTTATAAAATGTGACTTTTTATATGAGTAATATTTTCTGATTAGCCTTTTTTATTTTGTCATAATCTCTGTTGGGTATAATTATCGATTTATTTTTCACATTTGGAGCTTTTCAAACATCGCAAATTTAAAAAATGCGTACTGTATATGTCAATGTGCATGGCGCTTGACTCCAGACACACTAGCCTTTGTAGAAAATGTCATTGTACTGTCATGGAATTGATACTTGGGTTTTGACTTGCATGTTTTCACTAAGTCAATTTTATTTTAAAAATCAATCGATGCACAAATATATATATATATATATATATATATATATATATATATATATATATATATATATATATATAAACAAACTTGGCGTGAAGCTTCACAATGCTCTTTTATCGTCAACACATATAACGCAAACAAGAAAATACCCGAAACACTAATGCCGAATTGTTTAAAAGAAAAAACTCAAAGCTAGGAGCCCCGGACAACGAACAAACGAAGTCATATGAACTGGATATTTCATATTGCACTCTTGCCCTCGATATTTTATTTCTAGGAAGATGATTGACCACCCTGTCACCGAGTTCTCCATAGACCTGCTGAGGTCTCCGCAGGCAGGNCTGCTGAGGTCTCCGAAAGGTTTAAGGCCACTAATGCTTATGTTTAAAATCTTTATTTATGAAACATACGACTGGGTGACTGTTAAAAGTTTTGTGCCGCGAATGCGATGCCAAAAATTAAAATGAATAACTACATGTTCAATATTACACTTTTATTACACAATAATGAGGCAAGGAAGGGGAAAACGTGTTGAATAGGTGACGAGCATTCTAAAATAACATAACAAGTTGGGGTTTTCCCATGGGTCTAAAATTAGAGCAACACACCTTCAATATTCTTTTTGTACCTAAAAAGGTTACTTTTTGAACGGGAAATGAACTTCACAAGAAATAAATGCATGGGTTTATATCTTAGTGTCAAAGAATTATGGAAATATTTCTGAAATTTGTTAGTTTTCTTCAAAACAATAAAATTAGAAGATACGGTTTGATTGAAATATTCTATCAAATAAATATAAGCTAATTATTGGCATCAGCAAGACCGCGGTGATAGAAAAGAGTACCGCTGACAGTATTTATATGCAGTATTTCAACCTACTAGACGTAGTTTACAAGACCATTTTTCTTTTTCTGTAGTAAACTTTGTTAGATATAATTGACTTACCCTTTTCGGGTGTGGAACCAACACCTGGATTTCCCCGAGTAACTTCTTCATCTACCACTATCCTTGCCTGGTACAATTTAGTCCCGCTCACCTAATACAATGGAAAAAACAGGGTTTGGGTGAAGGGAGGTTGGAGTCTGGCCTCCTTTATCAAACTAAAATGGCAGATGAACAAACTAAATAGAAATACAAAAGAGGTTCCTGAAATCACAACAAAATCACTACATCGCACAATGTCAAATAAAGAAATGAATAGATAAAATTATTTGAAAGAAACTATGACATAGGTAACTAACAATAACGATGACAATGATAATTGATAATTGATAATGATATATAGATGCTTATTCATGTAGCGTATGCATTTATATCGGTAAATGAAAATGTACAATAGAAATGTAATAAGAAATACGTGTACTATTTATTTAGCAATCATACAGCATGACCACTCTTATAGGAATAATGCATATACAATATAATGATGATAACAACAATGAAGCTTTAAAACTTTGCAAACACCGGGGATTTAGCATTTTCATTGTAATTTCATTACATTACATTTATTATCTAAAGAATCTGTATATCAGCATTCTTTATTTTAAGAAGTAATGACTACGGCTACAGACTCTTTGATTGTGCCATTCTCTTGCCCAATATCCCTATAGGTATAGCATCTCACATGTATTTTCATTGTCAGTATCGTATGTTTATTAAACAAGGTGCCTGGATACATCTAGGAGGTATGAACGTTTCTATTGGACGCATACGCACGCTTGATGTTTTTGAACCTGAAAAATGCTTTCCAGTTCTCAAGTACTTTTCAAAGTACAATTTTAAATGGATTCTCTTTGTGGATCAAAAGCGCCATCTGCTGTGAATATTAAAAGCCAAAGTGAAAGTAACCGAACCTCCAGTTGTTTTGATCAAATATGGCAAGATTTCGGTCACGAAAGCTGAATGAAAGCAAAAAATATCCAACATAGCAAAAGGCGTTTTATATTACGCTTTTAACCACAATAACTTGCTGAGAAAACCAATAATTTTGCTGTTTGACGAGGATTCTGATAGCGTAACGAGCTGGGGTTTTCCCATGCCCCTGTAATTAGATCAATACCGCTTAAGTCAGTTACCTTAAAAGGTGATCGTTTCAATGGGAAGAAGATTTACATAAAACACAAATAATGGTTTCTGTCATGATGTTAGAAAATTATGAAAATACCCGTAACATTTGTGAGCTCCCTTCAGAACAATACAACTAGAAGATACATTTAGACTGACATATTTCACCATGTGAATGTATTGTGATTATTGGCATCAAGAGGACCACTGAAATAGATGAATCTTATTGTGACATTATAAATATGTAAAGTGTCCTCGCATGATACTAGGAGGGATGAGTGGAGGTGTTACTGATTCGCGGTGAATCGCTCGGAAACGAAATGTGGCATTTCTCTCATCACTCAATGAACAATGGTCATGATTCTCCCTTTTGATTCATTTTGTTTTAGAATAGTAAGTCATTGCTTTGCTTCTGAGCTGTGTCATATTAGTCTCAACTGTTGATATCTATTTTTGAATGCATTCACTACGCGAGTCAGGTGCCTGATATAACGTGGAGATCTCTGTAGGTCAGCAGCACTCTCAAACTGCACGATACAATTAAAGTCCCCTTTACACTGGACGACGTACTTTCTGCGTCCTGTAGTACGGTCCCGCTTGAGAGTAAAAAAAAAATACTGTACGTGCTCACAACTGGCCGATCTTTGAGCATTCATTCTAAAACCAAAGAAATGCTTGTGCCTCCTTTATAGGATCACAGCGATGCCAGTTTCATAGTCGCACAAAGGACGCACAAAGGACGCCGTCCAATGCTAAGGGTGATTAAGGGACAGGGCGTGTGGAATAAGAACGCCTGGCCACCGTTTCACAAATTAAAGTATCTTAAATCCGAAGTTGACTACCAATGATTATCTTGAACTGAACAGACCAAGTACGGAGTTTAAAAGTTGGGCCAAATTTTAGGCTTGTGCTTTTATGAAACGGCCACTGCCTTTTCTTATTGCTCTTACATGTATCTTAATACTCATGTGACTTTTATATATGCTTAAAGGTATCCCAAGTGGGATTTTCGCGCCAAATCAAAATGCACCCGAGAGTACAGTTCTTTCTTCTTCTCACAACTCTTTGTTCTACCCAATTGGATGTTTTATACCTTTTATGCCATTTCTTATAAAATCATATGATTTCAAGCTATTGGTCTAATACTTATACCCTAATGTTTACCTGTACATTTCAAAGGAAAATTGACATCAGATACTTTGATTTGAGGGGTTTTATCGTTCTTGAGATCTGAACTGGGACGGATAAGCATGTACTGTTACGCAGGATACGTAGTCATACGTAAAAGGATTTTGGGATATTTTCAAGCACTAGTATACCGTATGTCATAATATGTAAATTGGCTTCTGTAATTTTTCTCTAATCATCATTGGAAGATACAGCATAGGAACAATTTCTCTGCCCCACTCGCACAAAATATGTGTGTCATTTTTTCTACCACTTTCAGAGAGCAATTAATAATTTTGTTTCTCAAACTTGGATAAATCTCAAAATTTGGTCGTTTGAAATATATAGCGGGTATACCTTTGCACTGAGTGACGCTTCAATCAAGATAGGCCACCCTTTTATTAAATTCAAATCCAGAAGAGCAACACTTTACCGGCCATATTTCAAGTAGTCTCCTACCTTTGATATTTTAGAAATCCTGAAATGCTATCGTGTACTCAAGTGTTTTTCGAAGCACAGTTTTAAAATGGTCTCCTTTTGAATATAAGGCGACATCTGTTGTAAGAATTATAGACCAAAGTAACCAGACCTCCAGTTTATTTTGGACAAATGCCAAAAGCTTTGGACCACGAACACTGCATTAATGACAAAGGATCAAATAAATAACCGGTTGTATTATATTACACATCAATCACAATAACGTGCTGAGGGGGAGTCCCTGTTAAAAACTGTACGTGACAGCATTGTGATGCATAACAAGCTGGGGTTTTACCGAAGCTCTAGAATTAGATCAATAGTTTTCAGTCGCCTTAAAAGGCAATCGTGCCAATGGAAAGAGAGTTTTGACATATTTCAAAACTAGGTATTTATGTCATCGCATTTAAAAATTATGAAAATATTTGTGGCATTTGTAACTTCTCGCCGAAGCATACAGCCGGATGACAATCAATCAAATTGAAATAATTCATCATGCGAATGTTCTGAGATTATTGGCATCAACAAAACCGTGATCACAGAAGAAAGAAATATTGACGTTATAAATATGTAAGGTGCATGTTAAGTGGACAGAATAAAGCCACCGTAGCGTCTCTACAATCAATCAATCGATCAATCAATCTAGCAATCAACAATCAATCAATGGCCTTGTTCTTCCTTTTGCCATTTCATCATCATGTAGTCTTGAAGGCTGCAAAATTGTTATCCTCTTTTGTGCAGCATCCTCATAACCGATTTTGTTTCCACCCAAACAACTCCAGATATCTGTTGCAGTATTAATTTTCTTGAATGAGGTGCCAGTAGTTCTCCAATCGAATCATAGCGTAACCCGAATGGCACAATGTAGCTCAACATTTTAAAAATTTATTTCCAGAATTTATTCGAGTGAACAAATACATTTTATATTTAACATGCACACTTAACTAGTCACATCACTCCCATACATTTACACACGCCTCTCACATCTGGAGCAGCTACATTATATTCATCTTATGATTTCGTCATTACTAACTATAAAAGCAGAAAAAAGTAATATTACTGCCACCATTTACCAAAAAAGTAACCAATAGACTAAGAATAAGGTTTTAAGAGCGGCATTAGACTGTAGTAAATACAGGGGCGGATACTAAAGCTCTAAGATTAGATCAATAGTTTTATTTGAACATTGATTAGACAAGGGTCGTGGCACAGACTTTAAATACACCATTCTCTTGCTTAGTCTTCCCTATACCTTTAACATTTCCATGTAATTTCATTATCGGTTTCATTTGTTTTCTTTCATACGGTGCGTGGATACATCTGAGGCCAGTGCACTTACTGGCAATATTCTATTATATTATTGATGGCAATATTCTATCATATTAACAAATGGAAATTATTGGCATCAATAAGGCCGAGGTGAAAGAAAAAAAGTAGCGTTGACAGTATTTATACGCAGTATTTCGACTCACGAAACGTAAGTTACGAGACCATTTTTCTTTTTCTGTAATAAAACTTTGTCAGATAGAATTGACTTACCCTTTTAGGGTGTGAAACCAACCCCTGGATTTCCCCGAGTTACTTCTTCATTTATCACGATCCTTGCCTGGTACAATGTCGACCTGCTCACCTTATACAATGGAAAAAACAGGTTTGGATGAAGGTAGGTTGGGGTCTGTCCTCCTTTAACAAACTAAGATGGTAGATGCACCCCAAAACAGAAATACAGAAGACACTCCTGGAATTACAAAAAAGAGGAAAAAAAACAACCCGCAATGTCAAATAAAGAATTGAATAAAATTATTTAAGGAAAGAATGACACAGTAGAATAACAATAACTATGACAATAATAATGAAATGATTATAATACATAGATGCTTTACTCAGTGTAGCGTTTACATCTACATGGGCAAATGAAAATGTACAACAGGTGTACTATTAAACAATGATAAACTTTGAATACATATACCAAAATAAGGAATACATATTATATAATGATGATAATAATAATGAAACCTTAAAATTACGCTAACACGGGATATTATATCATTTTATTGCAATCTCAGTTTATTACATTGATTATCTAATGAATCTGTATATCAGCATGCATTCAATATTTTAACAGTTTTGAGAAGGAAAGTCTACGACCAGTGTTGTGATACAGACTCTTTGATAGCGCCATTCCCTTGTCAAATATCTCTTTACTTATAACATCTTACGTGTATTTTTTATCGTATGTTTTATGAAATACGGTGCGTGGATACCTATAGGACCGATTTCAGAAAACAACTTTAGCGTGAAAATTGGCCTGGGTTCTTAGACTAAGACTTAAGTTTAATTTTACCCAAAATATATCAGTTATAATACAAAAATTTATTTAAGACCAACACTGATTATCATGAACTGAATAGACCAAGTACTGAGCCTAAAAGTATGGGCAAACTTTAGGCTTGTGCTTTTATGAAACAGCCACTGCCTTTTCTTATTGCTCCTACGTGTATCTTAATACTCATGTTACTTTTACATATGCTTAAAGGTATCCCATGTGGGATTTTCGTGCCAAATCAAAATGCACTCGAGAGTACAGTTTTTTTCTTCTTCTCACGACTCTTTGTTCTACCCATAGGATGTTTTATTAATACTTATACCCTAATGTTTGCCAGTATATTTCAAAGGAAAATTGACTTCAGATACTTTGATTTGAGGTTTTTTATCGTTCTTTAGATCTGAATTGGGACAGACAAGTATGTGCTGTTACGCAGGATACGTAGTCATACGTAAAATGATTTTGGGATATTTTCAAGCACTAGTATACCGTATGTCATAATGTGTAAATTAGCTTCTGTAATTTTTCGCTAATCATCATTGGAGGATAAAGGAACAATTTCTCTGCCCCACTCGCACAAAATATGTGCGTCATTTTTTCTACCACTTTCAGAGAGCAATTAATAATTTTGTTTCTCAAACTTGGGTAAATCTCAAAATTTGGTAGTTTGAAATATATAGCGGGTATACCTTTGCACTGAGTGACGCTTCAATCAAGATAGGCCACCCTTTTATAAAATTCAAATCCAGAAGAGCAACACTTTACCGGCCATATTTCAAGTAGTCTCCTACCTTTGATATTTTAGAAATCCTGAAATGCTATCGTGTACTCAAGTGTTTTTCGAAGCACAGTTTTAAAATGGTCTCCTTTTGAATATAAGGCGACATCTGTTGTAAGAATTATAGACCGGGCCCCGTATGCGCAAAAAATCCTTATCTTAAGTGAAAAATTCTCCTTAACTTCATAAGAAAATTCTTAGCTGAGGAAACCCCTTAAGTGGTATGCACAAAGTACCTTAAGAATTCCCTAAGCCAAGAATTTTCTCAAATAATAGGAATTTACTCAACTCTGTAGGATTTCTCTTATGTGTTGAGCTATGTTTAGCCTGTGCATTGACCAATAGAATTACTTGTTACAATAGCTCACACTGGGGAATTCCTGGGGAATCCATGTTTGAAGGAATCCTTTACTTGGATATGATAGGCCTATCAGTTATTATTAGAAGAGTTGAGGTATCAATTGTGTAGGCCAAGAAGTTGTAACTTCTTGTGTAGGCCTAGTATTCTTCATACTCTGACAGAAAAAGAGGCATGTCATCCAATCCCCAGACCCAACACTAATAATAATAATCCAGTGGCATAATTACATTTTAATAAAAAGGTTTTATCTCTATTGGCTGATACATGTGCACCCTTCTCCCCTATCGGCGATAATTCTGTAAAAATGCCCCATAAAAAAATATTAGTTTACCATCATTGTCACCTACAAGAAGTGATTCAGTAGGGCGTATTTTTTGCTCATACAAAAACACATTGAATTTAACCAACGATGCCCTCCGGACCGTCATTACATACACTAAAACATGGAACGTGCCATGAGCAAAGCTAGTAGTAACATAAATTGCAGTGAGAGGCACTCCTAGTACAGGGAGAGTGTTTTTGTGCATTTGATGGGGAAAATTTACATTATAATTTTTTTTATGTGAGCAGAAAAAGTAATGCGGCCGGGGATGATAAATTAACATTTTTTCATGGGCCCTAAAAAAGAAATAAGCCCAGCATGTAGGCCTACTTATTTCATGACTATGGCCATTTACATGTCATCGACTTACATATTTTAAGTGTTATCTGTGATGAAAAATTGTGACATGTAATTCATAATATTAATATTAATTTTAATTATTAATTTCACTATTGACCCCACGTATACACATATTAAATACCTATGTTAATTGTATAAGCATTGATGCGTGAGATTCCGTGATCAGGTGGTTTTCGGGGATTTCATAAGCAACATGACATAAAAAGTGCCCACTCAAAATTTTTCACTTTGGAAATCCCTTAACAGAACGACAAATTACAAAAGTAACTGCCAAAAGATCCGTAATGAAAAGTATCCCCGCTCTATCAAAACGAAATCGCTGGTAAATCTCATGATCTGGGTAAAAAATCCAAAGGATTTTCGCGGTCCCGAAATATTCTTGGTCTTGCGACTGCCTTTTCCAGTTCATCCACTTCTTCACGATAAACAGCAATAACCCAGCAGGCATAAGTGCGTTGGATCAACGTTGAAAACAGGTTGATACATTGAATTGCCGTTGATCTACCTAAATTCAACGTAAAATCAACGTTGATCCAGCCACGTCGAAACACCGTCATAATGTGACGTTGATTCAACGTTGTATTTTGGTCATTGACACAACCTTGCAGACATGGATTATATTTTAAAATATTAATTGTTGAAAACGTGATACTTTGTTTATTTATAATGTAACTAACTTTATCAAAATAATAAAAAAAAAATGTTAAAAGTAAAAGTGACAGTTGTTTTGTGTCTTTAGTGAACTAGTGAATTTTCTTAACTTGTTATTCAGAAATACATTCCAATAAACTGAATTTCTTGCAAGGTCAGCTAACACTAGGATGAATAAGTTGCTGTAAATGTGATGGAGTGAATTAATAATGTTAACAGTTCTTGGTAACCTGTTATACATAGACAAGTTGAGGTGACTGTGACTTTGTTATAGGCCTATATATGGATTAATCTAAGCCTTGGAAATTTTAACTTAAAGGCCATATACTTTTATACCCCCTACCCTCAGGTCATTTCAATGTCTTTTCATGCAAGAATGTTGTCTAACAACTGGGGTTGATAAAATGTTGTTATCTGACGTTGATACAACGTTGTTATCTGAGGTTGAGCCAACTTTCAAATCCAATGTTTATCCAACGTCTTATCAACGTTATGGTTCAACGTTGTTTCAATGTTAAAACAACATATTTTGCCCGCTGGGAATAAGAGCCATAGAGAAATAATGTTGCTGCACAGCTTTGACTAGCACAAATGAATGCCACTGTGTTGTACAGTCACTGAATCTAAGGACAAAATTTCCACTTAAGAGACCCAATGAGGTACCTTAAAGTTAAGGAGATATTTGGGGAAATTCTCATCTTAAGATGCTTTATGCATACCACTTATGTTAAGGATGATCACTTAAGGAAATTCTTAGGGAAATTCTTAAAAATATACACTTAAGATGTTTTGTGCATACGGGGCCGGACCTCCAGTTTATTTTGGACAAATGCCAATAGCTTTGGACCACGAACACTGCATTAATGACAAAGGATCAAATAAATAACCGGTTGTATTGTATTGTGTTACACATCAATCACAATAACGTGCTGAGGGGGAAACCCTGTTAAAAACTGTACGTGACAGCATTGTAATGCATAACAAGCTGGGGTTTTCCCATCAGTTTTCCAATCAGTCGCCTTAAAAGGCAATCTTGTCAATGAGAAGAGAGTTTTACATATTTCAAAACTATGTATTTATGCCATCGCATTTAAAAATTATGAAAATATTTGTGGCATTTGTGAGTTCTCTTCAAAGCATAAGCTGGATGACAATCAATCGAATTGAAATATTTCATCATACGAATGTTCTCAGATTATTGGCATCAACAAAACCGTGGCCACAGAAGAAAGAAATATTGACGTTATAAATAAGCAAGGTGTCTGTAAGGTAAGTCGTTGACCAAGACCGACCGTAGCGTTTCTACATTCAACCTTACTATGAATCAATCAGTCAATCAATCAAATGACATTCAAACAACGGTCTTTGATCTTCGTTTTGCTATTTCATCATCTTGTTGTCTTGAAGCTTGCAAAATTGTTATGCGTTTCAGTACAGTATTCTCATTGCCGATTTTGTTTCCATCGAAACTACTCCAAGTATCTGTTGGAGTATCAATTTTCTGGAATGAGGTGACAGTAGTTCTCCAATCGAATCATAGCGTAACCCGAATGGCACAATGTAGCTCAACATTTTAAAAATTTCTTTCCAGAGTTTATTCGATTAAACAAATGCATTTTATATTTTACATAAACATTTAAATTAGTCACATCACTCCCAAACATGCATACACGCCTCTCACATTTGGAGCAGCTACATAACATTCATTTTATGATTTCTTATTACTAACTATAAAAGCAGAAAAAAGTAATACTGCTGCCACCATTTACCAAAAAAGTAACCAACAGACTAGAATAAGGCTTTAAGAGTGGCATTAGACTGTAGTAAATACAGGGGCTGATACCAAAGATCAATAGTTTTATTTGAAGGGGGAGGGTGCACAAGCGTCTCGATTCCATGGCCCCGTATCTCGAAATAGACACTTGCGCACGTGCGCAACATAGCGAACCTTTCGAGATACGGAGCCCAGGGCTCGGAATCT
>NW_019774914.1:354948-397091 GCF_001039355.2 Lingula anatina | reverse complement strand
GAGATATGATCGAGTCATTACATCCGAGGTAAGCAGCGTAATTGCCTAAAAGTTTGGGGTTTTTAGTGGCCGTAAATTAGACCAGTATTTCACAATCCGGTTACCTGAAAAGGTTATTATTTAATGGAAAAGCATTTTAGACGAAATACAACAATATTTTCACATAATAACAACGACAAAAATATGAAAATTTGTTACACATAGCATCTATCAAAATAGTGGTATATCATCTCCATTACCTACCATTGTTTTGACTATAGGCCTAAGTTCTACACATGTCATTCATGGTCGTCAGTAACATTATATCTGTCGTCAAAAAAGCTTGATTCAGCCCCCACCAAAAATACAGAAAAGGACAACTGAATGACAGCAAAGTCCTCCAAACTGTTTCTTCTTGAAAACAACACAAATTTTGGGAATTTGTAAATTGTTCTTAGCTGTATAAATAATTACACTCATTAGTCTCTTATAGGCTGATCTGAAACAATTGTCAATTTCATGCACAGTGCACTGGAAAAAAGCACCTACATGTAACCTTTTTGACTTTTTCTGTACAATATTGTCCCAGTCGTCTAACATAAGATTCTAATCTAAATTATGATCAGTACGCTGGAAAAATTTACAATCTTTACAGCATTGTGTCTATAGTGCCATTAGACAAACGGTTTGATTTCATTTCGTCATTTGCATGCACAGATACAGACGTAGGCAGGCTGCCATTTGTGTCATCTGATGTGCATGGAAGATATTTTTTATTGATGCACTTCTTTTGAGTACGATAGGAGGCGCTGGCCTGTTCGCTGAGTTGAAGATAGAGGACAGCACTGGACATTGAGCTAGATGACGAGCTTTGGATGGTGGCGTCCTCTGGCCCTGCTTCGGAAACATCTAACGTGTCATAGGTCTCCCACAATTTGAACATTTCACTGTTATTGTCGTTGCTTAAACGCTTGCTATTCCGTATTTCTTCGTGAGGAGATCTCTTTACTTCGTCGTTTTTACTGGTGTTGACAGAGCCAAACACAGACTTTTCTGGGCGCTTCTTAACGAATACCCTGGTGATGTTTTGCAGTTTTTCTAAGCTAGAAATAACACACAGGTATGAAACTGCAGCGAATAAAAGAATCCCCAGCTGAATCAGGAAGAAATTCTCTAAATGGCTCTTGGTGCCAAGCTCGCAGACTTTGGTGGCATCTTTGCCCGGCAACCAGGCTGAAAGCAGTCAACGTAAATTATGCGTCATGAAGAGTTGGCAATTATATGTTATTTTCTCTCTTTGCACGTTCGTTTCCTTAATTACTCAAAATAAATGTCTAAAATCAATCATAACATTTTTTGCGAGGTATTGTGCTTAAGTACAGTATCTATACCGATTGGTTATTGTAGGACATTTTTTTTTCTATCTCGCTCGATAAAAGATAATGGTATCCTTTTTAATTACAGGTGTTAAATGTGACAATAAATGTAATAGTTTGAAACCGATTTAAAACTATATATAGGCCTATATATATATATATATATATGTATATATATATATATATATATATAAGCATCACGGGTAGGGACTCCGTGAATAATGTCAGCGCAGCCAGAATTGTGCTTTGTTTTATCAAATATGATTCATTTACGCATTTAAAAAAGTAATGCAAACACTCTCGTTCAATTATGGTCAGTTCCTCAACAACCATTCGTATGATTGTTGACACTTTGTATTATAATATGGAAACAGCTTCATTTGGTTAATTTACTTGAACAGTGCAGTCGGTCAGCATGCGGAATTGCTTGCTCGCAACTACACAGCGTACGTACATCTTTGCTTATCTTGTATAATTTTTCTTATTCCAGTAGCAATGAAACTGGACAATCCTATGGTCATATCTAAAAGTCCTACCGACACACAACGGAGACCCGTCGGGCCTTGGAGGTAGCAGTATTCATATGCTAAAATATAATTAGAAAAAAACATGAGTGCCAATCAAACGAGGATGCTTAGCTTGGCTGTAAACAATACGGTTACTTTCAGTTTCACTATTCATTAATAAAACATTTTTGAACAAACATTTTTACAATCGATATTTAGCATCATCTGTTTTGTAGAAAGGTATTTGTGACATAAATCCTATGAAATAAATAATTCATTTACAGTATTAAAGCACCAAGAGAAAATACCCAAGTGCACAGCAACGTATCTAAATGTCTTCACTGTTAAAGCAATAATAACTCTTCCTTTGAGATTCAAAAATCCGCAAGAAATACATTGTAAACAACGCATGGAAATATATTCTATTGCATTATACCACTAAAACGGCCGTTATTGTAGTAAAACTAAAATCTGTGCTTGTCAGTAGGGCTTTCGATGCCTTTCTTCCCGGTCGTCAAGGCATTCGTTGCCAATGACGTTTGGGTGTCACGCGGATTCTCGCGTTCATTCGAGACCAAAATAACATATGGCGCCAAACGCTAGTGCAGTCCGCAGACGTAAGTTACGAGTTTTTGTACAGTGCGTCGGATAACGAACAGCACAGAATGGCACACATTGTGGATATAAATGCATTTTTAACAAAAAGACGAATACATTTCATGAATCTTATATTATTGTTATATAGTGTTGTTGTTGTCTGCTTTTCCCGCGGTTTTAAGTAGGTCACCAGTGACTATGTAATGTCAGAGCGGGCTCCGTCAGTTAAAATCTCTTAAAGCCCCCTTTACACTGGACGGCGTCCCTTCTGCGTCCAGCAGTTCGGCCCCATTTGAGAGTTAAAGAATTATAATACTTTACGTGCCGACAACTGGCCGATCATTGAGCATTCATTCTGATACCAAATCAATGCTCGTGCCTCCTTATTAAGACCACAGCGATGTCAAATTTCATGGTCGCAGAAAGGACGCCGTCCAGTGTAAAGGGGGTATAAGAGATTTTAACAAAAAACCGTACGTTAAGGAAAAAAGCCCTGGATTAACTTTGAATGCAGGGATGGGGTCGTTGACCATTGGTAAGTACGGGAAAATTGCCGTTTTTACCAGGAAAATCCAATTTTTGGCCAAAACGAAGAGTTATTATGACTTTAAATTTCACAGTAGGTGATTGGAATCAGCATGCAAAGTGCACCGAGAATCTAGATTTTGCACACAAACAGATAGAGAGATCACCGGATTACAGTGCACAGCCAATCTCAATTTCGTATTGGATTTCAAATAACATGTGATTAATATGCCACATATAAGCGCAATTTATCATATGATCTCCACAACTTGACGGATGCAGACTTTTTATTTCGGATTCTCATTTTACATCTTTGGAAGATGAAACTACCTGCAACGACAGCGAGTACCTCTGCCGCCGAAAGGAATGTAAGCGCAGGCGTTAAATAAAACCACGACAGAGTCGGTTCCCCACCATTCAGTTCACAAATTTCTTTTCTTCGTCCCTCTAGAACTATTGAATAAATTGCAGCTAAACCTCCTATGGCCATACCAGTTACTGAAATGACATGATTTTCCAGATGCACGCATAATATATCAAGAATTTAAAATGTACTGTTTGTCTATATTATAAATCTCCGAAGCACGAGGTTTTTCATTTATGTTACTCATTTTTTTGTATGAACAGGATATCATAGATACGTTCATATATTCATATATAGTTCTATAAGACATAATTGGTGCTAACTGAAGCTGAAGTCACAAAATGAATCATGCTTCACAATTATCCCATGACACACCCCGAAACACATAAGTCTGTGTTTGCGAGATTGTCACCTACACACACATAATAAACATGCATTTCTTTTTACTATAAAAACCATGTGTATTTGGGGTGTTAAATGTTGCTCATTTACTATAAAAACGATACCCACTGATTTTGTACTGTCGAACGTTACTCAATTATCGTAAAAAAATTATGCAGAGGGTGACATAAGTATTGCAACACCTGTGTAAATAGTGCTGTATGTGACATGGGGGGACCCGTTAGTTCAGCGGGTTTTTGGTTTATTGCTCGCTTTACCAGTGATGAGTTTTCATCCATGTACACTACAAAAGGTGCCTCCGAAGGTAAAAGGTCCTTCTAGCTGTCACGTTGCCACATGGTGAAGGTACGGGAGCTCACAAATGAAGAAAGAAATGAAATTGTTTCTCTGAGGGAGAAGGGTATCAATGTTACCCAGATAGCTGCCAGATATGGTGTATCTCATCTGCCTGTGTATAGGGTTTGCAGAAGAATGGGGGACACTGGTGATGCCCATAAGTTACACCGAAGTGGCTGCCCAAGGAGGCCTAATGCCAGAGACGACAGGTGCCTTTTTATGCTGTCGGGACTTGGGAAGTTTGAGCCGTACAAGGAATTAGTGTTGCAGTGATTGCGCAGTTTGCAGGTTGAGGTTAGCAAAAGGACTGTAAAAAGAAGGCTCCATGCTTCCGGTATTCACAGCAGGGTTGCCAGGAGGAAGCAACTCATCCCCTTGGTAAACAGACGCAGAAGAGTGACATGGGCTGCAAGAACCATTGCCTGGACAGTGGGTCAGAATTGGCGCCATTTTGTTTTTTCTGACGAGTCCATACTTAACAACGTTGCTGGACAAGTGAGTTATGGAGAACATCATCCACTTGTCATCTGCCAGTGAATATGCATTTTCTCACTAGACAGTCCACTTCAATTATGGTTTGGGAGTGCATTGGTTTCTTATATTGGTCAGCTGTTGTTGATAAATGGAAACTTGAATCACTAGCGATACACTGAAATTCTCCACCTGCACCTTTTGGCATCGGTAGAAAACATCTTTGGGGACAGAACCATCCCCTTATATTTCAAGATGATAACGCTACACCACACAGGGCCAGGGCAGTGCAAGAGTGGCATTACCAGCATGATATCAACAGGGTGGACTGGCCTGCCCAATCACAAGACGCAAACCCCATTGAATACCTGTGGCAAGATATTGGAAATCAATCGGCAAAGGATCGCCCGTTTACCTGAAACGCTCTTATCCAAAGTGACTTCAGAGCCTGGGCCAACATATAGCCCCCAGAAGATATATGAACCTTTATCAGTCTATGCCTAGAAGGATGGTGGCCGTATTGAGACCACGTAGCTATCCTACAAAATATCAATTCTGACATAACAGCATGTGTTATGCAAGGGCAATGCACTGTTCTGTAAACCTAAAATAGAGATACTCACTTGACACAATCAGTTTTTAATAAAATAACAATTGAAAAAACTACCAAATCTAGCCGTTGTTCCCTTAAAGAAATATGGTGCAATATTTTTGTCACCCCCCTGTATTTCTATTTAAATGCAGTCAAATGTAACTTAATCTAATATCATAGATTATTAAAATAAAATTGATAGTACCGGTAGTATATGTACACTACAATCAGTGCACTTACATATCCTCGCGTCACACGTAACTTTACTTCCCTTCTTTCTTAGGTAAGGGTATAAGATTAGATCCATGATTGGTATCAAGAGGCAGACCACGGCCAGATTGAATGCGTTCAGTTTACTGGCATCATCCGGCACATGGAGAAGAGTGAAGTTGTACATCATCATGCCTTCTGACTGCGAGACTAGTGCCGACTCGGTTAACTGAAAACAATTTTTTTTTTGGTAAGATTTTCATTTTAGAGGGCATTCAGAGCAAGTTGATAATCTCCCCACCTCCACGATAACCATTCTTGCAGGGGCCTAGCAATAAAACCCCGGAGCCGTGATTTAATCCGTTTAATGGTGCGTGTGGAGGCGGGTAGACGATCAGCGGATTAGACGGCTCTGCTTTTATGTGGGTTGGCCATAGTTGACCCACGGATCTGATAGTCCGCAGATCAACTTGTTCTGGATGTTCTTAGAAATCAAAATGATTCCATGATTATTTTGCTGATGGAACAATTCGACACTGTCAAACTTTATATTTCGACTTACAACTTATTGGGTGAATTGAGATCAACTTTTTGCAAACAGCTAGAGACAACATTAAGAACTTTCATGATTTTGCAAAAAAAATATTGCTTATTGGCCATTATTCTTATGGCCATCATATCTCGAAAAAAAAAACCCAGAAAAAAATGGAAATCTGTTTGCAATCGAATGCAGGTTATAAAATGCAGTCCACCCTTTGTCTTACCCCATAGTAGTAAACGCCAAAACTAAGGAAAGCTGAGCTGACCAGTAATACACGGAGAATTCCCCGAGCCGTCAGCCGGTCGTACGTCCGTAGCAACGCGGAATCAACTTTTGTGTCGTCGTTGTTGTAAGGCACAGAAGTAGAATATCGTGATCCTGCAGGACTCGTCAGTATTGACCGGACAGATCTGCAACACCCCGGTGTAGAAGACAAGGCCGTCTTTACAGCATGGAGGATTTTCTTTCCTGAAATTATATGTCAATTTATATTTAAAGGGTCGAAAAATCTGTAATGTGAATGTGACTTAAGACTTTCTGTGTAAACGGTCATATGTTTGAGATACATACTTAGGTATGCTCTACATCACCGATGCAATATACGCTAGCTTTATTCGCTATCGGTTTTGGGGTGATTATAGGAGTACTTTTTCCCTCTATGTATGTAAAAAACCCTAAAACCGAATAAAGCGTATATCACCACGATCACATAACACCTCTAGATACGTATTAGCATGTGCATGTATCACACAAGCTATCAAAACTTATGCTCATGTAGCGTATAACGTTACCATAACGTTTTTAGTAATATAAACGTTGTGGTGACGTTATTAGAACGCTCTGTGTTTGCTAGGGTACCTCGTATTGTTGTATCTTTGTAATGTCTATGTCCAGCTGTGAAAGCCAACAAGGCCAGTGCCGTCACGATGACCGCCGTCGTGAAGCATGCCACGAAGTAATTGTGAGTATTCGTTGAGAACTCGACCACTGCTACGGAGGTTGTAACGGGCACACCCAATAAGGCGCCAAAGGTGTCAAAAAAATAGTTCCTGCAAAGGGAGAGAAATCGATTCAGATCTCTACCACTAAATATTAATGCCATTCCAGTGGAGTTTGTGGCAAATTTATATTACGTGCCATTGTTTTTATTTTCCATTTTCACTACCCTTCCTAATTGAGACTAATTAAACGTTTCAGTTTCAAAGGAACATTAATAAGTTTGAATTAATTTGCATTCGACCTGCGTAAAAGCTAAAATGCCAAAGGTATTTTTATAGTTTCTTACCTATTTAACGAGCAATCTTTGTTACCAGTACGTTACACATACGGTCGAACAATTAATAACATTTTTTCCACAGAGAATAGGAGACCATTCCCAGAGACTGCTAACTACCTCCAAGGGGGTTCTCGCTTAATTGCAATAAACTTAAGCGGCTTAGATGTCTGTCACGCCTACTGAAGCTGATAGGGGGTAATTAACTTTCCTTTGGCAGCTTTAGTAGGCGTCCCATATATCTAAGGCTCTACTCCCATAGATTTTAGATCGATCTATCCCCGCGGGGAGTCTCACTAGATTACTTTCAGATAATCCGACTTAAATGTCCGTCCCGCCTACTACAAGCTGGAAGGAGGTAATTAACTTTCGTGTCCGCCCGGCTGACAGCTATTTAGCGTGAACCCCCAGGGAGTTAGGTCGATCTAAAGTAGGTCGATCTAATCTATGGAAATGGGGTGAAGTCACTTAGGCTGAAAACAATTTAGCGAGAAACCCCGTGGAAATGGACCGATCCTGTTAGATCGATCTAGGAATGGGAACCCAGTCTAAGGGGATCACGTACACATTTTCATGATCATTTTTTAAAGGGGCCGCGTCTCTCTCACCAATGTATATAAGACTGCCTATGGCTCTCTTTGCGTAGCTGCTCCGCCCCATATACAACTAGTATGGCGTCAAGACCACTGTATGCTATGGCTTTACAACCTAACCCGACCATGTACAGATCCGTACGCGGTTGCGCATGCGCTGTGTTCTGAAACGAACATGATAACTGATTTTTACCTAAATTTAATTTTGATTAGCTGGCGGAACCTAGACTATACAGTGATAGCAGGGAAATATGTCTTCATGATAACGTGAAGAGGGAATCATTTAGTATACATTTATAAGATCATGATGCCTTTCGTTTTCGTCTAGTCAGATGTGCAATCGGTCTTTCGTGGACTTTTTGCTTACCTTTTTATTTCACCACTTACCTAGCAAGGTATATGTCATCAATTTTAGGAAATGGCTGCTAATATTAAATTACTTACAGGCGTAGCAAAAAGTGAATTTAACTAGAACATTTCTAAGCTAATCCTTTTATTTGATTAAATTTAAAAAATGTCTTTAATCGATGTAAAAAAGTCATCACAGTGGTGTTAATGTGGAAATGGAAAAAAATATCGTCGTTTCAAAGTATTGAATTAATTTTTGGAAGATGCGATGAATTTGCCAATTTTGTTTTCTCATTATAATCCAACAGACAGTCCCTTAGGTGCTCATATTTACATGAGTAAGAGGCAATGTCAAATAATGTTTTTGTATTCAAATTTAAATTAACCCTACCTCTGTAAACGTCGAACCCAGAATGAACAACATTCCTAAATGAAAAACAAACATAATAACACATATACAGTAATGAAATTCAATCAAAATGAACGCTGCCTTCTTAAAGCCTCAATCGAATCTTTGAACACATTTGAAATTATTCAAATACGCAGAAAATATTACTGATATTTAAGGACTTGATAATGAACTGGCAAATTATTTCTCTCTAGTGAAGAACGTTCCTACAAAAAAAATTGACGTTAATTGTGCTGCTTTTATTCATACAAATTTTACGTGCAGTGCTTTTCATACATATTACCTACAAGTAACCATAAAAATGACAAGGTTCCCGTGAAGAGTGCTGTTTCTATTTATACAAATATAACAAGAAGTACTGACAAAGATAGACATAAGTTGTGCTGCTTCTATTTAAACAAATTCGGCATACAGTGCTTATCATATTACCTACAAGTTGCAATGCAAATGAAAAAGTTCCTGTGAAGAAGATCCCTAGAACTGTGTCAGCAATCAGCCCCCCTATGAGACATAAGACAAACGTGCTAGCTGAAAATACAACAGCAGTTGATAAAAAAATACAAATAAAAAATTTCGGATGGCGATTTTCTCTGAGAATTTCAGTGACGTTTAAGTTTAAATGACGTTAACTTCACAAGACATTGCCCGTCTCCCTTCCTGTCTTATCTTCACATTTATTCAATGTCCATGTCAAAGTTTTAATATGAAAGTTTTAATATAATGAGCAATTATATATACAAGAGCATGTTAATGCAAACATAATAATAATAATAATAATAATAATAATAATAATAACCTGTGAATATACGTTTCACTTCATATGCCTCTGCAATCGTTTTATCAAGCATCACATTGCAGTAACTGAATATGTTTTGCTCCAGGAGACAAAATGCCCACTTTGTAAACATTTTAGTCATCAAAATACACATAATTGCTACCCATGGCTTCTTCGTCGGAATCTTTGGACTCAAAACGAACTCGATCGGCGGAGAAACGTATCGGCTCTGAGCGATTTCAGGAAAGGTCCCTCGACTACTGGAAATGCTTACTAAGGAATCGCGTTCAGACGGCTCCTTGTTGTTCACGATATCCATGACAAAGCTGTTTTAATAATGTTCTAGAAATGCCCCAGTCTCTTATTGTTAAATGACAAGGGTCTAATTGAACACTAGTCCCGGTATGTTATCCTTGCGTCGCAGTACAAATTCCATAATTCTAAATGTCACAGAAAATCATTCATTCCACGGGTCGTCTATTCGTCAATTCACCACTTTCAACTAGTTAGAATTATGAAGCTTGCCAGTGTTTTTGTCGAACGTATTATCATATCATTTGATTTCATAGTTGTCCATTGCAATTGACTGTTTCTCCGTAGACAGCATTGTCACATTCGCGTGACACCGAGATTGTTATCCTAAAATGTTGTTGATAAGCTTGAAATGGTACTTTTTACACCTGAATAGTTTTGGTTTGCTGTGAATTATTCATACTTCTCGTCTATTTCAAACTTTTTTCAATGTAGTCGTTATATCTGATCTTTTGCTAAATGGAAATCCCCTGTATGAGGTAATGTTCACGACTTCTATTCAAGTTCAAAGACACTGGCAGCCAATAAACGCTCTAATTTTGAACCTGGTTCGCACTAATGCCCTTGTTTGAACGCGCCTTTTGTGGAAAAGAGATTAGATGTGCAATCTCATTTCACTGCAATTATAATTTAATGAATCTGTATATCAGCATTGTTTTTTCTATTAGTAGCCTAACATTGATTAAGCAAGATTCGTGGCACAGACTGTTTAAATACACCATTCTCTTGCTAAGTCTTCACTATACCTTTTACATTTTCATGTAATTTCCATTTTCGGTGTCATTTGTTTTCTTTCATACGGTGGGTGGATGAATCTAGGGCCATTTAATCCAAAATCAGCACTAAGTTCTGTCCAAGGAGAAATTGGGAGTTCTGTCATGCGAAGAGGCTCTCGCGTGGTTACATCCGTTGAAATTTAGAAGTGTCTACACGATTTCAGTGTCCTCAGCAAGTTTTTGCATTTTAGGGAACCGCACCTTTTGACGTAGTAAAGCAACAATTTTCACAATCCCCTGATGTCCGTTATGTGCAATACTCACGGCGTGGTTATATAAACTATTTGTCGTCCTGTCAGAATAATTCCATCAGAGTTTGAGATAGAAAGCTCCGAACGACACTGATAAATGTGTTGGAAGATGTTGAAATTCCCTTGTGGATTCCAGTCATTTGTGCATTTTTTCACCGCTGCAAGTGTCACATCCTGTCGCCAGATATAGTATTGGAACAACATACATGTATAAAATTAAAATATTTAAAGAATTAAAAAGTCCACGCTTCGCATGTCACGTTGCATACATAGTGCCCGCCTCACGCCATTGGCCTTTAACCTACACCACGTGAATTATTATATTACATTGACTTTAGTCCAAAACTTTGCTTAAATTTTAAGACTAAGATTTAAGCCTACTTTTACCCAAGATAAACAGCAATAATTCAAAATTTTATTTAATTGGAGTATCATTGATTTATCTTGGACGGAAGTACACTTTATTTTGGGTCTAATAGTTTAGACAAATTTTGGGCTTGCTTTTTTGTGAAACAACCCCTGTTTTTTGTTATACTTATTGCTCCTATATGGACCTTCATGCCTTTTGTGACTCCTATATATACGTAAAGCTAGTACATGTAGGCTACTGTAATTAGTTAATTTTCCATAACCATTTTGTGATCAATGGCGAATACACCATTCGCACGAAAAAAAAAATTACTTCAATTTTTCAAAACATTACAGAATCACTTTTTGGTACAATTCTTGATATACTCATATTTTTAAAAGCTTTGATATCAAAATTTACTAATTTGAAATATAAGGCGGATATTTCTGTGCAATAGGTGTTGTCTTAGTCAAATAAGTAGTTTACTAGTCAGAAGATTTAACTTTAACAGTCAGAAGAACCAACGCCTTATATGCATGTTTCAATTAGACGCTTGATGTTTTTGAATCCATTAAAATGCTTTCATGGGTTCGTGTTTTTGCTTCCTTTTGAATCAAGCCCGTCATCTTAACTGAATTAATCTGAACTTTAAAGCCAACGTGCAAGTAATGGAAGGTTATGTTTGTTTAGGAAAAACATTATTTTGGGGGTTTTCGAACGCTGAGTTAATGTCTTATAATCAAATAAAAATATATGAGTGTTCAGTATTACACTCTCTCACACAATTTAACGTTATAAGAGAAATGATCGTGTCATTACATCCTTGGTAAGCAGTGTAATTACCTAAAAGTTTGAGGTTTTCCGTGGCCATAAATTATACCAATATTTCACAATCCGGTTACCTGAGAAGGTTATTATCACGGAAAGGCATTTTAGCTGAAATATTTTCATATACTTTCATATAATAACAATGACAAAACTATGAAAATTTGCATAACATTTGTTACACATTGCATCTATCAAAATAGTTGTATATCATCTCCATTACCTACCATTGTTTTGACTATAGGCCTAAGTACTACACACATGTCATTCACGGTCGTTTGTAACATTATATCTGTCAACAAAAAAGGCTTGATTCACCTCCCACCAAAAATACAGAAAAGAACAACTGAATGACAGCAAAGTCCTCCAAACTGTTTCTTCTTGAAAACAACACAAATTTTGGGAATTTGTAAATTGTTCTTAGCTGTATAAATAATTACACTCATTAGTCTCTTATAGGCTTATCTGAAACAATTGTCAATTTCATGCAGTCCACAGTGCACTGGAAAAAAGCACCTACATGTAACCTTTTTGACTTTTTCTGTACAATATTGTCCCAGTCGTCTAACATAAGATTCTAATCTAAATTATGATCAGTACGCTGGAAAATTTCACAATCTTCACAGCATTGTGTCTATAGTGTCATAAGACAAACGGTTTGATTTCATTTCATCATTTACATGCACAGATACAGACGCAGACAGGCTGCTTTTTGTGTCATCTGATGTGCATGGAAGATGTTTTTTACTGGTGCGCTTCTTCTTTTTTGTCCGACAGGGGGCGCTGGCTTGTTCACTGGGTTGAACATAGAGGACAGCACTAGACATGGAGCTAGATAACGAGCTTTGGGCGTTGGCGTCCCCTGGCCCCGCTTGGGAAATGTCTAACGTGTCATAGGTCTCCCACGATTCGAACATTTCACTGCTATTGTCACCGCTTAAATGCCTGCTATTCCGTATTTCTTCGTAAGAAGATTCCATTAATTCTTCGTCGTTTTCGCTGGTGTTGACAGAGCCAAACACAGACTTTTCTGGGCGCTTCTTAACGAATACCCTGGTGATGTTTTGCAGTTTTTCTATGCTAGAAATAACACACAGGTATGAAACTGCAGACAATAAAAGAATTCCCAGCTGTATCAGGAAGAAATTCTCTAAACGGCTCTTGTTGCCAAGCTCGCAGACTTTGGTTGCATGTTTGTCTGGAAACCAGGCTGAAAGTAGACAACGTAAATATTACGTCATGAAGAGTTGGCAATTATATCTTATTTCATTTTTTATACGTTCCGTTTCTTATATAAGTGCTTAAGTACAGAGTCTACAGGGCGGTCCATTAGAAACAATATTTTACTTTCCACTTCAATTTAGAATAGGTCTACTTTATGGACCGCCCTGCGAACAAAGCTTGGTTCTTGTGAGACATCTTTTCCTATCCCCAGTTATAAATGATAATGGTATCCTTTTTAATTACAGGTGCTAAACGCGACAGTAAGTGTAATTAATAGTTAGATGCTGTTTAAAAACGTACCATTACATGAAAGAGTAAGAGTACGATTGAGTAAAAATTTTCAGCGCAGCCAGAATTGTGCTTTGTTTTTCCAGATATGACTCATTAACGCTATTTGAAAAAAAAAACAAAAAAAAAAAAAAACGATGTAATGCAGTCGGCCTCGTTCGATTATAGCCCGTTCCTCAACAACCATCCAAATGCTTGTTAGCATTTGGTGTTAAAATACTGAAACAACTTCAGTTGGCTTATTTACTCGGACAGTATACTCGGTCAGCGTGCGGGATTGCGTGCTCGCAACTACATGCATACTACCCTCTACCAGGGCTGCAATTATTATTGTGGACATTTTTTGCTGACATAAGACCAAAATGACGTCTATTTATCTAGAGACAAATCTGTGGAAAAATCAATCTGTCGCCCTGGTAGAGGGTACATGTATACAGCGTACGTATATCTTTGCTCATCTTGTATAATTTTTCTTATTCCAATTGCAATAAAACTATACAACGAACGTGCATCTTTGCTAGATTTGTATACTTTTTCTTATTTCAATGGCAATAAAACTATACAACGAACGTACATCTTTGCTTATCTTGTACAAGCTTTCTTATTCCGATGGCGATAAAACTAGACAGACCAGTGGCCGTATCTAACAGTCCTACCGACACACAACGGAGACCCGTCGGGCCCTGGAGGTAGCAGTATTCATATGCTAAAATATAATTAAAATAAAAAGAAACAAAACATTAGTACCAATCATATACTTTCCGGTTCACATTTGATTGATAAAACGTTTTTGAACAAACGCATTCTTTTACAATCGATATTTAGCACCATCTGTTTTGTCGAAAGGTATTGATAAAAAATTCGCAGTGCTAAAGAATAAAAAAATTAACACCCAAGTACACAACTATATATTAAGTCTTCACTGTTAAGTTTAATAGTAGGTGATAGAAAACTGTATCAAAGTACACCGAGAATCTAGATTTTGCTCACGAACAGACAGACAGAAAGATTATACCCTATTACAGTGCACAGCCAATGTCAATTTCGCATGAATATTTCAAATAAATTACGATGCATATGCCCTTTATTGTTGTGATAAATATAAGCGCAATTAATCAAATGACCTCCACAACTTGACGGAGGCAGACCTTTAATTTCGGATTCTCATTTTACATCTTTGGAAAATGAAAGTACCTGCAACGAAAGCGAATGCCTCTGCTACTGTAAGAAATGTAATCGAAGGTGTTATATAAAACCAGGATAGAGTTGGTTCCCCATCATTCAGTTCGCAAATTTCTTTTCTTTGTCCCTCTAGAACTATTGAATAAATTGCAGCTAAACTTCCTATAGCCATACCAGTTACTGAAATGACATGATTATGCAGATGCACTCATAATATATCAAGTATTTAAATTGTACTATTTGTTTATGTTATAAATTTCCGAAGCCCACATATATCTTTTATGTTCCTCATTTTTTGAATAAACAGGATATCACAGATATGGTTATATATTGATATACGGTTCTACAATACATAATGGTGAAACTGAAGCAAAAGTCATAAAAAGTATAGTATGCTATATGACAAACCCCGAAACACGTAGGTTGTATTGACGAGATTGTCACCTATACATACACATATATAATAAGCGTGCTTTTCTACTGACCAATATTATGCCTATTCAATTACCTTAAAAACTAAATGTATTTGTGTTGCCGATTGTTATTCAATTACCCGAAAAACTACAGTCGATGTTTTTGTGCTTTCAAATGTTACTCAATTGCTATTAAAACCGTTTGTATTTGTGCAGTCAAATGTAACTCTATTTAATGTATTAAACTATAAAAATTTATAGTAGTATATATTCACCACATACAATGTACTTACATATCCTGGCGTCACATGGAACTTTACTTCCCCTCTTTCTTAGGTAAGGGTATAAGATTAGGTCCATGATTGGTATCAAGAGGCAGACCCCGGCCAGATTGAATGCTTCCAGTTTACTGGCATCATCCGGCACATGGTAAAGAGTGAAGTTGTACATCTTCATGCCCTCCGACTGTAAGACTAGCGCCGAGTCGATTAACTGAAACCAGTTTTTGATGAGATTTTTATTCCCAGACCTTGGATCGATCTATCTCCAAGGGTAAGTGCTAAATTGCAATCAATTTAAGCGGCCTAGATGTCTGTCACGCCTACTGAAACTATTAGGGGTAATTAATTATCGTTTAGCAGCTTCAGTAGGCGTGCCAGACATCCTAGCCGCTTAAGCTGAAAGCAAAATAGCAAGCCCTTGGAGATGGATCGATCCTGTTAGATCGATCTAGGTATGGGAACCTAGTCTTAAAGGGCATTCAGAACAGATGATCCGCGGAGTAACTGATCCGCAATGATGAATTTCAATTATCAATTTTCAAGCACATATCCCAATGTTTTGATTGGAATAGCAACGACTTTAATCTTTTGACGGGTCCCGTTTCAGATCCCAAAAGTCCTCTGTACCCAGTTTCACACAAAAAAAATTAAGTCAGGTTCCCTGGCTAAGAACTTTTAAAATTACCAACATTACATGGTCACGTGCGCACACCTCATCGTATCAAGAACAGTGTAACAGCACTTTCATTGAAATCCTAGTCATCTAAGCCAGGGAACTGACTTCAGTTTTTGTGAAACTGGGGCCTAAATTCGAGAAAGCAATAACTTTTATTGCATTATGAATATAATTTTGAAAAAAACGTGACAATCTCAAGTCCTATTTATAAAATGCCGTCCAAGTTCACCATTGACCTTACCCCATAGTAGTACACGGCAAAACCAAGGAATGCTGAGCTGATCAGTAATACACGGAGAATTCCCCGAGCCGTCAGCCGGTCGTACGTCTGTAGCAATGCGGTATCCAGTTTTGTGTCGTCGTTGTTGTGAGGCACAGAAGTAGAATATCGTGATCCCGCAGGACTCGTCAGTATTGACCGGACAGTCCGGCAGCACCCCGGTGTAGAAGACAAGGCCGCCTTCACAGCATGGAGGATTTTCTTTCCTGAAACGATATGGCATTATATATTTAAAGGGCTGACATATCTGTACATGTGAATGTGACTTTCCGTGTTAACAGTTCGAATGTTTGAGATACATACCTAGAGATGTTATTTGACCATGGCGATATACGCTAACTTTATTCGCGCTTAGTTTTGGGATGATTTTCGACGAAGTATGAGTACTTTCCCAGCGGGCAAATTATGTTGTTTTAACGTTGAAACAACGTTGAACCATGACGTTGATAAGACGTTGGATATACGTTGGATTTGAAAGTTGGATCAACGTCAGATAACAACATTATATCAACCCCAGTTGTTAGACAACATTCTTGCATGAAAAGACATTAAAATGACCTGAAATGTTTTTATTTTTGGTGCCAAACACAAGTACACAATTATAACGTACACTGTAAAAACAACCAAGTGCCTGCTTTGTCTGATTTTTTCAACGCATTTAGCTTCTAAGCATGTTTTGCACCTAAGCATGGTACACCCTTTTAGCCTGGATGCGTTTAGCAGTAGGACATGTTTGATGGCTAAATATATGTAGGTTATATATGTATGGCCTTTAAGTTAGGATTTCCAAGGTTTAGTTTATATATATATAATATATAATATAACAAAGTTATAGTCATCTCAACCTGTCTATCTATAAGAGGGTACCGAGAACTGTCAACTTTGTTAACTTCACTCTTTCACATTTACAGCCACTTATTCATCCTAGTGTTAGCTGACCTTGCAAGGAAGTTTATTGGAATGTATTTCTGAATAACAAGTTAAGAAAATTCACTCGTTCACTAAAGACACAAAACAACAGTCACTTTTACTTTAAAACACTTTTTTAAATATTTTGATAAAGTTAGTTACAGTATTGATAAACAAAGTATCACGTTTTCAATAATTAATGTTTTAAATTACAATCCATGCCGTGCATCACAACGACCAAACAACAACGTTGAGTCAGTGACCAAAATACAATGTTGAGTCAACGTCACATTATGACGGTGTTTTGACGTGGCTGGATCAACGTTGATTTTACGTTGAATTTAGGTAGATCAACGGCAATTCAACGTATCCACCTGTTTTCAACGTTGATCCAACGTCACTATGCCTGCTGGGTTCTCTCTGTATGCATGTAAACACAACTTTAAACCGAATAAAGCGTATATCACCATGGTCACAAAACATAACTAGCTGTACATGTATCATGCTTGATATAGTATATACATGTATAGCATGCAAGATATAAAAACTTCTGCTCATGTAGCCTAAAAGACTGCCCTATCGTTATCATAACGTTTTAAGTTATGTAAACGTTATGATAACGTTATAAGAACGTTCTGTTTGCTAAGGTACCTCGTATTGTTGTATCTTTGTAATGCCTAAATCCAGCTGTAAACGCCAACAAGGCCAGTGCCGTCACGATGACGGCAGTTGTGAAGCAGGCCACGAAGTAATAGTGAGTGTTCGTTGAGAACTCGACCACTGCAAGGGAGGTTGTCACGGGAACACCCAGTAAGGCACCAAAGTTGTTAAAGAAATAGTTCCTGCAAAGAGAAAGAAAACGTTTCAGATCTCTACCACTGATTATTAATGTCACTCCAGTGGAATGTGTGGTAAATTTATGTTACGTAGCATTATTGTTTATATTTTGAAAAAATACATTTTCACTATCGTTTCTAACTAGAATTAATAAAACGTTTAAGTTTCAAATGAACATTAATATATTTGCGTTCAATCGGCCTAAAAGCTACAATGTTAAATCGGTATAACTATAGTCTCTTTCCTTTATGAAAAGCGTAATCTTTGCTACGTGACACAAAGTATTGGCGGAGGGGGGGGGAGGTCGAATCAACAATATCACTAACTTCTCCACAGAGGATCACGAGCAAGATCGCGTTCATATTTTTATTATCATTAAAAAAATGTCGTCTCTCACCAATGTATATACGACTGTCTGTGGCTATCTTTGCGTAGCTGCTCCGCTCCATATACAACCAGTATGGCGTTTAGACCACTGTAAGCTATGGCTGTACAACCTAACCCGACCATGTACAGATCCGTACGTGGATGTGCATCCGCTGTGTTCTGAAACGAATATGATAACTGATTTTTACTTAAATTTAATTTTGATTATCTGGCGGACCTTAGACTATACGGTGATAAAAGTGAAACATAATGACTGACAACTGTCTTCGTGACATGGAAATGAGACAATTATTTAGCATACATGTAGATGCCTTTCATTTTTGTCTTGTCAGTTGAAAGTGAAAGTGAAAGTGAAAGTGATCGTTCATGGATTTCTTTTTTCACCACTTACATGTACGTACATGTAGCAAAGATATGTTCCCTTAATTTTAAGAAATGACAACCAGGTCTCTGCTAATTTAAATTTTACTTACACGCGTAGCAAAAAGTTAATTTAACTGAGAATATTCTTATTATAATCACTTAATTAATTAATTAAAAATATATACAACCAATGTAAAAGTCATCGCACTGGTACTAATGTACTTATGTCGAAATGGAAAAAAATATCGTCGTCTTAAAAGAATTGAATGTTTTTTGAAAGCGAGAAAAACATGCGAGTTCTTGTTATAACTCAACGGACGGTCCCTGGCTTGTAGAGATAACAACTCTTCATATGAGATCAAAAACTGTAAACACATAGAAATATAATAAATTCCATTCTATCGCCAAAACGGCCGGTATAACAAATTATTCTGAAATCTGTGCTTGCTATCAGACCACATGAACCTTCGCAGATGGCTACCCTCTGTAATAATCTCTTATTATTACTAAAACACAATTTAGAAACTTTGAGTGTGGCAACAGATTCATTAACCATTGGAAAATATGGGATAATCGTCGCTTACCCCAGGAAAATCAATTTAATGGCACTTTTCCGCCAAAATAAAGAGTTGTTATCTCTTAATGTTCTCATATATATAGGTTGAATAAAAGGTAATGTCAAATTGTGTTTAAGTACTTAAATCAAGCCTACCTCTGTAAACGTCGAACCAAGAATGAACAACAATCCTAAATAAAAAAATTATAATAACACATATACAATAATAAAATACAATAAAAATTAAAGCCTATATAAAATCATTGAAAACAATCGACATATTTCAAATACACATTAAATTTTACTGCTATTTCGGGATTTTCAAATAATCTGGCAAATTGTTTTTCTCTAGTGCAGAACACTTCCACAAAGATAGACATAAGTTGTGCTGCTTCTATTTATACAAATTCGGCATACAGTGCTTATCATTTTACCTACAAGTTGCCATACAAATGACAAGGTTCCTGTGAAAAACATTCCTAGAACTGTGTCAGCAATCAACCCTCCTATGAGACAAATGACTAACGTGCCGGCTGGAAAATATAACAGCAAAGTCGATGAAGATAATCAAAAAAAAAAAAAAAATTGGGTGGCGATTTTCTCTGCGAATTCTAGCTACCTTTAAGTTTCAATGGAATCATGAAAGTCTATTACGTTGACTCCAGTTAGCAAAAAGTTGATCCCATACACTCGGTAAGTCCTAAGTCGAAATATGAAGTCTGTGTCTAGATATAGATATTACCTGTCTGCCTATCTTTACATTTATTCAATGCATGATTTTAAGTTTTAACATATATGCTTGGACAATATACGAAACCATGTCAATGCAAAGTTAATAATAATAATAATAATAATAATAATAATAATAATAATAACCTGAGAATATAAGCTTCACTTCATATGCCTCTGCCATCGTTTTATCAAGCATCACATTGCAGTAGCTAAACATATTCTGCACCAGGAGACAAAAAGCCCACTTTGTAAACATTTTAGTCATCAAAATACACATAATTGCGATCCATGGCCTCTTCGTCGGAATCTTTGCATTCAAAACGAACTCGATCGGTGGAGAAACGTATCGGCTATGCGTGGTTTCGGAAGAGGTCCCTCGACTACTGGATGTGCTCACTAAGGAATCGCGTTCCGACGGCCCCTTGTTGCCCACGCTATCCATGACAAAACTGTTTTGATAATGTTCTAGAAATGTCCTTGTCTCTTATTGTTAAATGACGTAGGCCTAATTGCACACTATTCCTAGGAGGGTTTTATCAAAATTTAAGCGTTCTTAGATTCCGTATGTTAAATTGAGAGTAAAACAGGTGAAATGTCCGGGTGTAATCCGTGTGTCGCAGTACAAATTCCGTAGAAAATCACCCATTCCAAGGGTCGTCCATTCGTCAATTCACTATTTTATCTGCACAGGTAACATGTTTATCAACTAGTTAAAAACTTGCAGCTTGGCAGTATTTTTGTCGAACGTATTTGTCATATCATTTGCGTTCATAGTTGCCCATTGCAATTAACTATTTCTCCGTAGCCGTGGACAACATTGTCCATCACATTCGCGTGATATCGAGATTGTTATCCTGATATGTTATTGATAAGAATGGAATGATACTGATACACCTGAACAGTTTTAATTTGCTATAAATTATTCCTGCTTCTCGTTTATTTCAAACATTTCTTTCGATGTAATTGCTATTTCTGAATTTGTGCTTAAATAACAGTTCTCTATAAGAGATTGTGTGCACCACTTCTAAAATCAAAGACACTGGCAGCTTATAAATGCCCTAATTTCGAACCTGGGTTGCACTAATGCCCTTGTTTAAATGCGCCTTTTGTGGAAAAGAGATTAGATGTGCTTGGTGATAACGATTGTTGTGTGATTACGGAAAATGCTGGTTAACATGTCGGTAAAGAGCTACAGTGTTCACGTAGGGGTGATCGCAGACACCACTTTCCTTCCATTTCTTACTTCTCTCACTCCCTGTCTCTTCTATTTCTTCTCTCACTATCACTCTCTCTTAGAACAAAAAATCACTAGTCAACATTTATTTTACGCCTGTTGATGCCTACCATGTGTGCAAGTGGTCAATATCAAAAAGCGTAAGTACATGTGATAACGCATAATTTTTCGTTACATGTATCTCACCCTCTCTCACATTCTCTGTCTATCTTTCTCTATACACAAGTCAGCATACTTGTTTTATGCTTTTTAATGCCTACCATGTGTGCAAGTGGTATATCAGGCCCGTAGCCAGCAAATTCAAAAGGTGGGGGTCTTTTTCTGAAAAAGTGGACCTTTTACAATGAAACTTATGTATACCTAGATAAAATTTTAACAAAACTGGACCTTTTCCTGATAAAAGGGGCGGTTCTTTGGAACCCCCCTGGCTACGGGCCTGTATATATCAAATAGCGTACATTAAAGTGCTAATTCATAATTTTTGTTTACATATATATCTCTGCTTCTCGAACATTTTTCTCTCCCACCACCTCCCTCTTGCACTGAAGGACATCGTTTCAGATTATATTGATAAGTGTAGTATGTAGATATAATGTACACGCCAGTTATATCAGCAGTCTAAACCTCAACTCCAGCTCTCCCGCCAATTTATCGCCATAGCTATGTATAAAATCATAAAATTACATCAAAACGGGTTATCAGTGTGCATGAAACGAGGCATCACGTCGCCCGTGAAACTTTGAACCCCCGAGGGTGCAAATGAGCAGTGGGCTCGTCATTTTTCTCACAAACCAATATTTATGATTTGGACCGGCCCAGATCTGATTCAGTGATTCTGTTGGTATATTTTTAAAAGTAGGGGGAAGGGGGAATGCCGACACCACTCAAGTAGGCGTTTGAAGTTGATGAGTCGGTTGGGAATGTTCCAGTCTAGCCACCCCAGACAGACATTAGGTGTATGAGGGATAGCCCCATGTTGCTGGTACCACATCTGAACCCTGTTTGCACCTATTCCACGGCTCCTGGGCCCCAGTCGATGTCAGAATTTGTTTAGAACCTCCAAACAGAGTTCCCTCGGGGATGTCTGAAGGACCGAGTCTACAGGAACACCCTGCTATCACAAATGAATATTGTATCAAAGTCATCGACAACTTCGCCCGTAAAATTTAAGTTTCTTCAACACAACAGAATAGGCCTACTTTGGGCCAAGTTTTTAAATGACAATAAAATTATTGCAAGTAGAGGTAGTGACATGTTGTTTATAGCACTAGATTTGCTAACTTTTGTAGTTTTCATAAGCATATGTTTTATATATAGTATATAGACAGAAAATAAATGACGATCACGTTTCTGGGTTACATTTATACTGGCACACCTCTACATATACGTGCACTTAACGCACCGCGATAGTAAATGCGCAGTGGACACAAAACAATTTGTTCAGCAGTGGACTTTATCAATTAATTTATCTCACGGAAAATGTGTGGTTTCAGATTACATACAGACACAGCTCCTGATTTGTACCCATATGATTTTATTTTTATAAAATGTACGACATATTTTTACAGAGAATATTTGGGAATATTTTTGCTCTAATATGCTGAATATAAAAATAATGTTGACTTTTTAGCAAGTAAAACATATCACAGTAAATATTCACTTAAGCAAGGTTTCCACCGTTTTGTGTATATTTAAGTGTATTTAAAATATATTCTGTCCTTAATGAAATACCTATAATTATATATAAAACCTATCCTTAAGGGGACAATTGTAGATGCACAATTAAAATTACATCTTGGTCATATAACTGTAAAAAAATATCCAAAATGGTTTTTCAGAGCAAAGCACTAATATTGTATCAGTTGTTGTAAAAATATGTAATGACATGGTATCCTATTACAACACTAATTATAACATCAGTAAGTAAATTACATAATTCAAGCATCTTTATTTTATCAAGAGATTTTGGAAACTGTAAATATTATCATATCTATAGGAATGATTAAAAAAAGCAGTGTTGAGCATAATTAGCATTGGAGCATATAAGCATATAAATCCTGTCTTTCGGAGCTGAGCCCACATTGTATATGGATATCTTCCTTCTTGGGACTCTTAACTCTTCAGTCAGTATGCACATTTTGGGCTGAACCACAATCATAGGCAATGACAAAGAATGTATGATCATTATTCATTCTTCACTATAATAGATGATATGTAATATGTCCAGAAATGATATTCTGAATGCACAAGGGCTGTGTATGTTGTCCACTTGCTGTGTCAAATTAGGTGGGCGTAAATCCCATCTGCATCTCAAAGTGTTTGAATACCTGGAATGGAAAACATTTCATCATTTTTTCAGTACATATGTCAAAGCATATGCAATTTGTTGACCTATTCATTCAATTGTAAAGCTTCTTAATTGACTCTTTGTCTTTAGCTTTCTGTATACAAAAAGACAATTCATTAATATAAATCCATAATACTTCCAATGGAACCCAAAATAAGTAAAATACCATAATTCTGAAGTATTATTGCTTCCCAACCACAAGGCATGTTACACAAGAAGACACCATATAGAAAACAATTTTTATAATAAAATTGACTCAGAATTTTTTGATAACACCAGCTACAAAAAGTGGACAGCTAATATATAATCCACCAGTAAAGAATATTATTTAACCAGAAAATGCACCAATGTCATGCACAGAGTACTTTAGCACAGTGTCACTTCCAACATAATCAAGGCAATACCGATTCTATAATTCATAACATAAACAAAAAACCTCACCTTGATTTCAGTGTCATCAGACCCTGAGAGCAAGAAGTCCCCATGTAATGAAAGTGCATTGACTGGACCCTCGTGGCGAGACAGGCTCATAATGGGGAGATTGTTCTCAAGATTCCAAACCTGAAGAATACATGTAGGTGGTCACTGTCTCAGTAAATGCCTTTTGCCTTTATATCCATCTTTGTTTAGAAAACAAATTCTCTACAATGATGATACAGTTAAATTGGCTTTGGCATAGCCAAAAGTAATGGTGAATTTCATGAGTAACCTCTCTAAACAAATTTCCTTTGATTTATTTATTAATTAGATACTTGTCACTGTTGACTTAAGATTCTTTGCAAATCAGAGTATCGAGGGACCTCATCACTTTCTTTCCTTCTATCAAATGTGGCAACTGTTACATACTTTGGATACATCTAGATATAATAGATATCTTAGACACATCAATTAGGTCTATGTATAATATACTAGATATCCTAGGCACACACACACACACACACACACATCCATTAAACAGATAGAGGAGTAATTATTAAATATCTTGCTTTGGTAAGTCATTCAAATATCTCCAAGGCCACCTCTAGCAGTTATCAGCAAACTATACAAACAGTCAGTGAGCAAGCAAAAAATGATTATACAAATTTTCCCATCAACAATATTTACATAACATCACATAGCTATAACACACATATAAACTCACTTGAATTGTATGATCATCAGAGGCTGTAAAAAGAAAGCGGCCTGAGGGGGACACGACCAGCCCACGCACACACCCAATGTGGCCTTTCAGAGATTGTGTGTGTTCATAAGAATTAACGTCAAACAGCTGTACGCAGCGATTGTATGTACCTGGATTCCATAAAAAGAAAATGCTGAATCACCAGCAGTTTCTGTAGGAATTATATATATGTGCAATAAGGTAAATATAAACAAACCTGAATGACGGCATCACCTGACCCTGAGAACAGAAATCGACCAGAAGAGGCCGCCACCAGGCTTCCAACAACACCAACATGGCCGAACAGAGTGTTTACATGTAGATGTGTACTGACATCAAACAGTCGAATGTTTTGATTATATGTGCCTAGCAACAGCAGAAAAGAAAACCAGGTCTGTAACTGGTTTATTCAAAATATTAATTTTTCAATATCCATTAGAAAAAAATCACATTTGAAAAACATGCATATCTGAAACAGCAAATGAAATCCAATTTTACTGAAAGATGTTTAAATTTAATTAAATGTCTCTGCAAAAATTACAAAATATATATTTTAACTTAAAAATTCTTAAAATCTACCTGCTATGATATATTGCTGAGTCACCACCAGCGAGTAAATGGATCCAAACTGGTGATCTATCTTCCCTTTCAGGTTAAATTTCCCTGTGCTGTCCCATATCTCTATTGTATTGTGTGAGCCACTGTAGACTTTATCCTGAAATAAAAAGTATCTGTCTATTAATGTTGTACCTGTAAAAGGGTGTCAAACTAGTAGCTATTACCAAACCAGTATCTTAGACCAGGTGAGCCAAATTGTGGCCTAAGTTTGGAATAACCAGTCAGATAATCTATATTATTACATAAAGCAGCCACAGAATTCAAACATTTACATGTATGTCATTGCTACACTTGCATTGCACACTTGGATACATCAGGCTGGCTTGACTGGTAGCAAGATCCAGGAAAAAGCTTCTGTTGATCCTAGCTCTTAGGGGAAATTTTTACATTGCTCAGATCTATTCAATTCTTAATGCTATAAAGAAAATGACAGTAGCCACATAGTCTACTTTCTGTTGGAAGGAGGTCAAAATTGGAGGATGGATCAACAAAGATAATTTGGAACACTGTGAGAAAAATTCTCTGGATCTGCCCCTGAAACTCCCACATATGAGGAAGGTCCTTAAACTAAGTTGATTGTTACCTTGGACTGTGACAGGGCCAGTGCTCTAACCCAATGATATAACCCATCTATGGAGTGTAAGGGACTCAGAGATGTGGCATCCCAAACCTGAAACAGGAGAACGTTGTACTATAATATTACTCTAAGACATGTCATGAAAAATCTCATTCCAAATTGCTGAAACCAAAGAATTCTATGTCAATTTTCTAATTGTTTGCATTTAATTAGAATCTCTAAAACTGAATAATGGAATTTAGTATGGTGATTTCATGTTTTTGCAGCTTAAAAAGAAGATACAATATACTGGATCTAAACATACAGTACTCATAAATCACCATTTAATATTTTTTTGTTTATAAAGAGTGAAAGCCCAGTCAATGCATTTTTGCATCTTAAAAAAAGATACAACATGCTGCATCTCAATGTACAGTACTTGTATACAACATTGAATATTGTTTGTTTATGAACACTGAACAGCAACTAAAACCTTCATAACTCTATTTATAAAAACTGGACAATTCTAAATCAAGTAAGGTTCTCATGAGATCAGTGTAGCATTCTTCTCAACAATGTTACAGTTTCTATACCTACCTTGATTGTGGCATAGGAAGATGTGAACAAATACTCCCCACAGCAAACCATGGCACATATCACATTTTCATGAGCACTCTAAAAACAACAAAACATGAAAATGATAAATATATGTAGTAACTAAGATCTTATTATGCTGGTATGTAACACATTTTGTGAAAGTAACTTAACATGTACTGTATTTGTATTATGTATTGTGCATACATGCAGAGAGTCATCAAATTGGCATTTTATAAATTAAATTAAAATGACCATTTGGCACATACTCAATACATTACCATCATCATGGATTGAAGTCATGCACATCTTATAATAAATTTAAAAAGGAACCCCACAGTGATATATATGTCTTTTATAAGGTCACCCAAAAAACAAAATAATTTACATTTACACTTTATCAAGTAACATAAGTTGTTTCAGTGACTGTTCACCATTGGCAATAGACATTTAAGATGTTGATTCCTTTCAAGAAGCTCCCTCCTTTTTCTTCTCTCTCTATCTCTCTCTCTCGTGCTTTCCAAAAGACATGCAGTCACACACACACACACACACAAACACACTTGCAGACAGACACACCTGTGCTACTTGCTGTTCTTCAAGAGTTTCAATATTCCACCTCTTGATGGTAAAATCTGCTCCTGCACTGTATAAGCAGCCCTCCCCAACTGCTATAGTATGCACCTAGAAAAAGGAATAAAAACCACTCATTTGGTGTCAAGCAAATTTAGACATTACAATATGAGTAAATCATGCAAATTTAATCTATTATGTGTGATGTTGCTGCAGTGCTTAATATTCATTAAAATAAAGTTTAAAAATTAATTAAAAGTTAGCAAACTGATGTGAATGTGTTTGCTAGATTTTGCCTAGATCCTAGAAACTGGTTGATTATTAATTTACAATATCCAAGTCATTGTAAACATTATAAAACTTTTTTGTCACTGTTCTAGTTCACAGCATGTACTAACATGTGTTGAAATAAATAAATTTTCATTAAAATAATAAGGAAATTGATATCTACTTTATTCTACTCTAATTTACCATATCAGTATTAGGTCTAACAGACTGCAACTGTGCAAACTTAATTCATTCTTATCCTTACCGTATCAATATGAGCTTTCACAGACTGTATGCACCCCTTCGCCAGTGCATGAAGGTTCCACACTTTGAGGAGTTTGTCTGCGCCACTGCTGAACAGCTTGTTTCCATAACGTGCCATACAGTGTACCGCCCCTTGGTGACCTCTGAAATAAAGTTAACCACCTTTTAAAGGGCAAATTGATTTTCTTTAATCGGCAGCTAACAATGAAATTGTTCAGCTCCAATATTTTGATGTCTGTCAAGACATCTTCATCAGGCAATGAGCCTATCCAGTTGAGTAGCCCCTATTAAGGAGATACTAAAATTCTTCTCTGGATCTCTTTTTTTTTTCTTTCATTTTACATTTTCTAATCAATATTAAAAAATTTACCACAAAACAACAATATTTTGACACAGACAATCCTCTGTTTTTTTTTGTGTGCAGATTAAAATTATATTTTCTTAGAGCACTGTTAAATGAAAAAAATGTTTCCAGTCTGGCATTTTACCTCAAAGTCCCCATGCACTTGAAAGTGAAAGGCATGACCCACTTTTCATACTTGGGACTGCCCAAGGGACTGGACACAGGACTCCCCAGTGACGAGGTGGACGTGGCCCGAGCCATCCCATATGAACCTTAAAATATCAGACTTCTGTTGTCAGGCATGTAAAAATCAAACCATATATCTTGTTATTAAACATGTTATAAATAGTTTTTATATGCTTCATGTCTGAGCGTACTGTAACATAAGATGTGATTAGTACTGAGAAACTTGGATAAATAGTGGAGTTAAGTAAAATACAGAAAAGCTGAGAGTACATTGGAAACAAGAGGAGGCTATTTAATTTGTAAATCTGACTGCATTCAGTGAGAGTCCCCATGGAGTTAATACACAATGGCTAGTACAATAGATTCATTGTGAACACACCAATACAGACATAAGGGCACAATCACTTGGCTGTCTCACCTAACAAAATGGCTATATTTTATCCATGTAGACAGGGATCAACTGGCTTCAGCCTAGCAAAGCTGGCATAATTAAAATGCATCAAAACTGGCTCAGAAGCCCAGTATGAACAAGCTTTCATACCGATTGATAGAGCTGTTACCAAAAACTACTTGACAACTAGGAATTCTGACTGACAGAAATCACTGCATGAAATACTTCAACTGTGTTGATAATGTTACTTGTGGCCAATGAAAATATGAAACACATGAAACATCAAAGCACATGAAACACAAAAGCTATATTTTTTTCAATTGAAAACATGCTGAAGAAAAACCCCTACATCTTACCCCTACTCCGCCGTTTCTCTACATTGGACATATTTGTCTGGGCATCATTCTTGGTATTGTTGGTTGCTGAGAGGGAGTCATACTTCTGTTGTAAAGATGCCAGAACACTAAAAAAGGTAAAAGTAACAAATAAAAATTTACAAAAACCGAATACAATATGTGAGAAATATATTATTCCCATTCCTACCTGAACTGTTTAAAAAGTGTCCTTAAAATTCACCAAAAAAAGTTGTAGGAATAAAGTCTACCAAGGATCATCACATACAGTAAGTGCAGGACTGATTTTTTCCTTTTTGTAATGGGCATGAGTTTATGATATCAAAATAACAATTTTGAACTCTGTAAAAGTACCAAATGAATCACAGAATTATAAACATAAGTTCAATAGAAAGATCTATAAATTTTGTTATAGATATTGTAAGGATGTTGTGAATGTTTTCTCTTTACCTCATACAATTTTCTATTTGTGAAGACATTGTTAATTTTTGATCCTCTAATGTCTGCACTCTACTTGTTAACTCATTCACTGATTGCTTCAGTTTAAAATTTTCCTGTTTCAAATCTTCAAGCTAAAATAAATTACATACATTAAAATGTGAAGGAATAAAAATAAACTATTATAACAAAACTAACATTGATAAAATAAGTTAAACACAGAACACAATACATTAGTTAATATCTATAGAAGCTCACAACAACAGCAGCCTGCCAAGCGAATATTTTAATTAGATAAATTGTTGACATGTTTCAATTGGTCCAAATTGACAATAGTTTAACACTTATTTTAATTAAAATTTTTTAAATTGTAAAAATCTCCATGTGCAATTCATTTAGAGTCATGTTTTATTATTCAACGGTAGTACTTTCTGAGGTCTCTACTATCCTTTAAAGTAAACAATCAATTGTAAAATCACAATAAACCCTCTACTGTAACAATCAAATCTGATATTTTCAAGCACCTGTTTCGCTGAATTTGTATAAGAATGAAGACCCTGTAGAGCACGAAAGCCACAAATCTTCAAATGGTCCAAGACACCGGATTTAGTTCCCGTAAAACTGCAACCTAGAAATATACATCAAAAGTTAAAACCACTCAAAAAAGATTTTGCAGGTGACACTAGAAAAAATCATGTTCACTCTTTATCATTTGTTTTTTCAGAGAGCCTTTTAAAAACCATATATTTAGCTTATCAATTACAATAAATTATATCTCTATATAGGATATCTATCATATTTATTCAAGTCGTTTCTATTACACTGCCAGAACTGATCAAAATTCACCCTTACCTTTTTTAGAAATATCTTTAAATTTCTTCACTTTAAAAACACTTCCAAAATTATCACTAAATAAAAATCCTTATCAAACATCTTAACACCAAGAGTGACAATTGACAGATTTTTTCACAACAAGCTAAGGATGTTTCCACTTTGTAGACAAAATTTTAGGAAGCCCACCTTTATCTTTATGTGAACATTTATGATGACAGCATGACAATAAGTGGTGCTCTAGCTCTTTCCTACGCATTTTACCACAGAACTTCCCCTCACTGTTAGGGCAAGTGATCCAGGCATACTGACACCTCTCCTCATGGTGAAGTCTGTTACCTAGAACAAAGAAAGGTGGGACATAAATAATTACATAAAATAAGACTTACTTATTGAGTAAAAGGGAGAAGAAACAAAGAGGGAAATGTGTGTGTCCGTAGAGAGTATAACCTTAACTTAAAATTAACCAGCAAATAAGATTTAAATTTCAAAATTCATCACTTTATTGAAACCAATAATTTTCTTTGTACTTAAGATCAAAATAACTCACTAAAACCTTTCAACATATTTACAATGCCACTGTTAAAGGATGCAGGCAAAAACGCTTGCCAAACATTTCTTATATGTACATATAACATACACACCTAAATTGATTTTCTCTGGGCAGCCAGAAGGCTCCAGCACGAATTCATGCTCATCTTCAGACCAAGTCAACCCATGGCGACAGTAGATCTCAAGATCCTCTATTTGGCCAAGGACAGCCCTGGATGGGACAAAAGGGTATTGATAACTCTCAGGGATATATACAAAGTGCAGGTGTCCTCACAAATTAAGTATGCATATGTATCCATTGCTTGGGGACTCATCCATTGCCACTCCTATTCAAAGCCTCTGATACATGTATGAACTATACATAAGTATTTGCATAATGTGTTAACTAGAACATATCAGAAAACATGAAAAGAGGTACTAATGCATCTGGTATGGATAATAAATTTATATACACGTATCTCAGGCAGTGCTTTAATTTGATGCAATACATGAGATACAGGTACTGTACATGTACTAGTATAAATAATATACTCATTTTTCAAATTTATGTACATACAGGAAATGTTGTATACAACGAAATGCAACCAAGTTATATTACATCATAAACCACTGATACACACAATGCTACTTACTAGTAGGTAAAGTACTGTATGTGCATGTACATGCACCTGTACTAGGCCGATACACATGTACAGGGGTACATGTATCGATCAGTACGTATGATTTGTAATAAGTAATCGAATATGCTACAGCCCTAAGCCCAAATAAAAAAAGGACCATTCACCTTCTCCCCTTCTCTTTTTTCCTTACCGGATCTACCAGCGGCACCCCATTCAAGAAAAACAGCGCAGATCTAACTAGTACATGTAACTACTGTAAATGTAACTGACCCACCTANCAATATAATGTACACGCCAGTTACATCAGCAGTCTAAACCTCAACTCCAGCTCTCCCGCCAATTTATCGCCATAGCTATGTATAAAATCATAAAATTACATCAAAACGGGTTATCAGTGTGCATGAAACGAGGCATCACGTCGCCCGTGAAACTTTGAACCCCCGAGGGTGCAAATGAGCAGTGGACTCGTCATTTTTCTCACAAATCAATATTTATGATTTGGACCTGCTCAGATCTGATTCAGTGATTCTGTTGGTATATTTTTAAAATTAGGGGGTAGGGGGAATGCCGACACCACTCAGGTAGGCGTTTGAAGTTGATGAGTCGGTTGGGAATGTTCCAGTCTAGCCACCCCAGACAGACATTAGGTTATGAGGGATAGCCCCATGTTGCTGGTACCACATCTGAACCCTGTTTGCACCTATTCCACGGCTCCTGGGCCCCAGTCGATGTCAGAATTTGTTTAGAACCTCCAAACAGAGTTCCCTCGGAGATATCTGAAGGACCGAGTCCACAGGAACACCCTCACACCATCTCAGAGCTAAAGGCAGCAATCGCTCAAAAATCAGAGCTATAACAAATGAATATTGTATCAAAGTCACAACTTCGCTCGTAAAATTAAAGTGTGTGTTCAGCACAACGGAATAGGCCTACTTTGGGCCAAGTTTTTAAATAACGATAAAATGATTGCAAGTAAAGGTATTGACATGTTTATAGCACTAGATTTGCAAACTTTTGTAGTTTTCAGAAGCATATGTTTTATATATAGTATATAGACAGAAAATAAATGACGATCACGTTTCTGGGTTACATTTATACTGGCACACCTCTACATATACGTGCACTTAACGCACCGCGATAGTTAATGCGCAGTGGACACAAAACAATTTGTTCAGCAGTCGACTTTATCAATTAATTTATCACACGGAAAATGTGTGGTTTCAGACTACATACAGACACAGCTCCTGATTTGTACCCATATGATTTTATTTTTATAAAATGTACGACATATTTTTACAGAGAATATTTGGGAATATTTTTGCTCTTATATGCTGAATATAGAAATAATGTTGACTTTTTAGCAAGTAAAACATATCACAGTAAATATTCACTGAAGCAAGGTTTCCACCGTTTTGTGTATATTTAAGTGTATTTAAAATATATTCTGTCCACAATGAAATACCTATAATTATATATAAAACCTATCCTTAAGGAAACAATGGTAGATACACAATTTAATGACATCTTGGATAAATAATTGTTTAAAAAAATATCCAAAATGTTGGTCTTTCAGAACAAAACACCAACATTGTATCTGTTATTGTAAAAATATGTAATGGCTTCTTATTAAAACACTAATGATGACATCAATAAGTACATAACATAATTCAAGCATCTATATTTTGGCAAGAGATTTTGGAAACTGTAAATATTATTATATCTATAGGAATGAGTAAAAAAAGCAGTGTTGAGCATTATTAGCATTGGAGCATATTAGTCCTGTCTTTCGGAGCTGAGCCCATATTGTATATGGATATCTGACTTCTTGTTATTGTTCTTCTTATTCTTCAGGGAGTATGCACATTTCGGGCTGAACCACAATCATAGGCAATGTCTATGAATGTATCATCATTCATTCTTCAATATGACAGATGGCCAGGGAGTCATATGTCCAGAAATGATATCCTGAATGCACAAGGGCTCTGTATGTTGTCCACTTGCTGCGCCAAATTAGGTGGGCGTAAATCCCATCTGCATCTCAAAGTGTTTGAATACCTATAAATGGAAAACATTTTATCATTTTTTCACCATATACTTCAAAGTATATAAACAATTTGTTGACTTGTTCATTCAACTGTATAGCTTCTTAATCCATTCCTTATCTTTAGCTTTCAGTATACAGAAAGAAAGTCCATTAATGAAACCTTATTACTTCGAATTTAGCCCAAAATAAGTGAAATAACATTTTTCCAAAGTACTATTGCAAAAGAAGAAACCACATAAAAAACAATTATTATAATAAAATAGACCCAGAAAATTTTGATAAAACCAAGTAAAATAAGTGGACAGCTTCTATAATACATTTATAAAAAATAAACAAAAAAATTCCTGTATCATCTGACCCAGACAACAAAAATCCCCATATAGCTATAATTATAATCCATTAATAAATAATAAAATAAAGAAAAAGCCCACCTTGATTTCAGTGTCATCAGACCCTGAGAGCAAGAAGTCCCCATGTAGCGTAAGTGCATTGACTGGACCCTCGTGACGAGACAGGCTCATAATGGGGAGATTGTTCTCAAGATTCCAAACCTGAAGAATACATGTAGGTGGTCACTGTCTCAGTAAATGCCTTTTGCCTTTATATCCATCTTTGTTTAGAAAACAAATTCTCTATAATGAATAATGCAGTTAAATTGGCTTTGGTGAAGCCAAAAGTAATGGTGTATTTCACCAGTAACCGCTCTAAACAAAGTTCTTTCGATTTATTAATTGAATACTTGTCACTGTTGTCTTAAGATACTTTGCAAATCAGAGTATCGAGGGACCTCATCTCTTTCTTTCCTTCTATCAAATGTGGCAACTGTTACATACTTTGGATACATCTAGATATAATAGATATCTTAGACACATCAAGGCCTATGTATAATATACTAAAATACTAGATATCTTAGACACACACACACACACACACATTAAACAGATAGAGGAGTAATTAGTAAATATCTTGCTTTGGTAAGTCATTCAAATATCTCCAAGGCCACCTCTAGCAGTTATCAGCAAACTATACAAAGAGTCAGTGAGCAAGCAAAAAATTATTATACAAATTTTCCCATCAAGAATACTAGCAAAACACCCACATAACCTAGCTACAACACACATGAACTCACTTGAATTGTATGATCATCAGAGGCTGTGAAAAGAAAGCGGCCTGAGGGGGACACAACCAGCCCACGCACACACCCAATGTGGCCTTTCAGAGATTGCGTGTGTTCATAAGAATTAACATCAAACAGCTGTACGCAGCGATTGTATGTACCTGGATTCCGTAAAAAGAAAATGCTGAATCACCAGCAGTTTCTGTAGGAATTATATATATGTGCAATAAGGTAAGTATAAACAAACCTGAATGACGGCATCACCTGATCCTGAGAACAGAAATCGACCAGAAGAGGCCGCCACCAGGCTCCCAACAACACCAACATGGCCGAACAGAGTGTTTACATGTAGATGTGTAAAGACATCAAACAGCCGAATGTTTTGATTATATGTGCCTAGCAACAGCAGAAAAGAAAACCAGGTCCGTAACTGGTTTATTCTAAATATTATTTTCTCAATATCCATTAGAAAAAAATTCACATTTAAAAAAAAGGGATATCTGAAACAGCAAATAAAATTTAATTTTACTAAAAGATGTTTAAATTTAATTCAATGTCACTGAAAAAATTACATAATATTGATGAAGTTCTTAAAAATCTACCTGCTATGATATATTGCTGAGTTACCACCAGTGAGTAAATGGATCCAAATTGGTGATCTATTTTCCCTTTAAGGTTAAATTTCCCTGTGCTATCCCATATCTCTATTGTATTGTGTGAGCCACTGTAGACTTTATCCTGAAATAAAAAGCATCTGTCTATAATTTTTGTACCTGTAAAAGGGTGTCAAACTGGTATCTATTACCAAAACAGTATTTTAGACCAGGTGAGCCAAATTGTGGCCTAAGTTTGGAATAACCAATCAGATAATCTATATTATTACATAAAGCAGCCACAGAATTCAAACATTCACATGTATGTCATTGCTACACTTGCATTGCACACTTGGATACATCAGGCTGGCTTGACTGGTAGCAAGATCCATAAAAAAGCTTCTGTTGATCCTAGCTCTTAGGGGAAATTTTTACATTGCTCAGATCTATTCAATTCTTAATGATATAAAGAGAATGACAGTAGCCACATAGTCTACTTTCTGTTGAAAGGAGGTCAAAATTGGAGGATGGATCACATACTTAGATAATTTGGAAGACTGTCAGAAAATTTCTCTGGATCTGCCCCTGAAACTCCCACATATGAGGAAGGTCCTTAAACTAAGTTGATTGTTACCTTGGACTGTGACAGGGCCAGTGCTCTAACCCAGTGATATAAACCATCTATGGAGTGTAAGGGACTCAGAGATGTGGCATCCCAAACCTGAAACAGGAGAACATTAGGTTGTACTATAATATAACTCTAAGACATGTCATGAAAAATCTCATTCCAAATTGCTGAAACCAAAGAATTTTATGTCCATTTTCTAATTGTTTGCATTTAATTAGAATCTCTAAAACTGAATAATGGAATTTAGTATGGTGATTTCATGTTTTTGCAGCTTAAAAAGAAGATACAATATACTGGATCTAAACATACAGTACTCATAAATCACCATTTAATATTTTTTTGTTTATAAAGAGTGAAAACCCAGTCAATGCATTTTTGCATCTCAAAAAAAGATACAACTTGCTGCATCTCGATGTACAGTACTTGTATACAACATTTAATATTGTTTGTTTATGAACACTGAACAGCAACTAAAACCTTCATAACTTTATTTATAAAAACTGGACAATTCTAAATCAAGTGAGGTTCTCATGAGATCAGTGTAGCATTCTTCTCAACAATGTTACAGTTTCCATACCTACCTTGATTGTGGCATAGGAAGATGTGAACAGATACTCCCCACAGCAAACCATGGCACATATCACATTTTCATGAGCACTCTAAAAACAACAAAGCATGAAAATGATAAATATATGTAGTAACTAAGATGCTGGTATGTAACACATTTTGTGAAAGTAACTTAATATGTACTGTATTAGTATTATGTATTGTGCATACATGCAGAGAGTCATCAAATGGGCATTTTATAAATTAAATTAAAATGACCATTTGGCACATACTCAATACATTACCATCACCATGGATTGAAGTCATGCACATCTTATAATAAATTTAAAAAGGAACCCCACAGTGATATATGTCTTTTATAAGGTCACCCAACAAACAAAATAATTTACATTTACACTTTATCGAGTAACATAAGTTGTTTCAGTGACTGTTCACCATTGGCAACAGACATTTAAGATGTTGATTCCTTTCAAGAAGATCCCTCCTTTTTCTTCTCTATCTCTCTCTCTCGTGCTTTCCAAAAGACATGCAGTCACACACACACACACACACACTTGCAGACAGACACACCTGTGCTACTTGCTGTTCTTCAAGAGTTTCAATATTCCACCTCTTGATGGTAAAATCTGCTCCTGCACTGTATAAGCAGCCCTCCCCAACTGCTATAGTATGCACCTAGAAAAAGGAATAAAAACTACTCATTTGGTGTCAAGCAAATTTAGACATTAAAATATGAGTAAATCATGCAAATTTAATCTATTATGTGTGATGTTGCTGCAGTGCTTAATATTCATTAAAATAAAGTTTAAAAATTAATTAAAAGTTAGCAAACTGATGTGAATGTGTTTGCTAGATTTTGCCTAGATCCTAGAAACTGGTTGATTATTAATTTACAATATCCAAGTCATTGTAAACATTATAAAACTTTTTTGTCACTGTTCTAGTTCACAGCACGTACTAACATGTGTTGAAATAAATAAATTTTCATTAAAATAATAAGGAAATTGATATCTACTTTATTCTTCTCAAACTTACCATATCAGTATTAGGTCTAACAGACTGCAACTGTGCAGACTTAACTCATTCTTATCCTTACCGTATCAATATGAGCTTTCACAGACTGTATACACCCCTTCGCCAGTGCATGAAGGTTCCACACTTTGAGGAGTTTGTCTGCACCACTGCTGAACAGCTTGTTTCCATAACGTGCCATACAGTGTACCGCCCCCTGGTGACCTCTGAAATAAAGTTAACCACCTTTTAAAGGGCAAATTGATTTTCTTTAATCGGCAGCTAACACTGAAATTGTTCAGCTCCAATATTTTGATGTCTGTCAAGACCATCTTCATACAGTTGAGTAGCCTCTATTAAGGAGATACTAAAATTCTTCTCTGGATCTCTTTTTTTTTTCATTTTACATTTTCTAATCAATATTTAAAAATTATTTACCACAAAACAACAATATTTTGACACAAACAATCCTCTGTTTTTTGTGTGCAGATTAAAATTATATTTTCTCAGAGGACTGGTAAATGAAAAAAATGTTTCCAGTCTGGCATTTTACCTCAAAGTCCCCATGCACTTGAAAGTGAAAGGCATGACCCACTTTTCATACTTGGGACTGCCCAAGGGACTGGACACAGGACTCCCCAGTGAAGAGGTGGACGTGGTCCGAGCCATCCCATACGAACCTAAAAATATCAGACTTCTGTTGTCAGGCATGTAAAAATCAAACCATATATCTTGTTATTAAACATGTTATAAATAGTTTTTATATGCTTCATGTCTGAGCGTACTGTAACATAAGATGTGATTAGTACTGAGAAACTTGGATAAATAGTGGAGTTAAGTAAAATACAGAAAAGCTGAGAGAACACTGGAAACACGAGGAGGCTATTTAATTTGTAAATCAGATTGCATTCAGTGAGAGTCCCCATGGAGTTAATGCACAATGGCTAGTACAATATATTCATTGTGAACACACCAATGCAGACATAAGGGCACAATCACTTGGCTGTCTCACCTAACAAAATGGCTATATTTTATCCATGTAGACAGGGATCAACTGGCCTCAGCCAGCCTAGCAAAGCTGGCATAATTAAAATGCATCAAAACTGGCTCAGAAGCCCAGTATAAACAAGCTTTCATACCGATTGATAGAGCTGTTACCAAAAACTACTTGACAACTAGGAATTCTGACTGACAGAAATCACTGCATGAAATACTTCAACTGTGTTGATAATGTTACTTGTGGCCAATGAAAATATGAAACACATGTAACATCAAAGCACATGAAACACAAAAGCTATATTTTTTTCAATTGAAAACATGCTGAAGAAAAACCCCTACATCTTACCCCTACTCTGCCGTTTCTCTACATTGGACATATTTGTCTGGGCATCATTCTTGGTATTGTTGGTTGCTGAGAGGGAGTCATACTTCTGCTGTAAGGATGCCAGAACACTAAAAATGGTAAAAGTAACAAATAAAAATTTACAAAAACCGAATACAATAAGTGAGAAAAATATTATTCCCATTCCGACCTGAACTGCTTAAAAAGTGTCCTTAAAATTCACCAAAAAAAGTTGTAGGATTAAAGTCTACCAAGGATCATCTCATACAGTAAGTGCAGGACTGATTTTTTCCTTTTTGTAATGGGCATGAGTTTATGATATCAAAATAACAATTTTGAACTCTGTAAAAGTACCAAATGAATCACAGAATTATAAACATAAGTTCAATAGAAAGATCTATAAATTTCGTTATAGATACTTTACCTCATACAATTTTCTATTTGTGAAGACATTGTTAATTTTTGATCCTCTAATGTCTTCACTCTACTTGTTAGCTCATTCACTGATTGCTTCAGTTTAAAATTTTCCTGTTTCAAATCTTCAAGCTAAAATAAATTACATTCATTAAAATATGAAGGAATGAAAATAAACTATTATAACAAAACTAACATTGATAAAATAAGTTAAACACAAAACACAATACATTGGTTAATATCTATAGAAGCTCACAACAACAGCCTGCCAAGAGAATATTTTAATTAGATAAATTGTTGACATGTTCCAATTGGTCCAAATTGACAATAGTTTAACACTTATTTTAATTAAAATTTTTTAAATTGTAAAAATCTCCATGTGCAATTCATTTAGAGTCATGTTTTATTATTCAACGGTAGTACTTTCTGAGGTCTCTACTATCCTTTAAAGTAAACAATCAATTGTAAAATCACAATAAACCCTCTATTGTAACAATCAAATCTGATATTTTCAAGCACCTGTTTTGCTGAATTTGTATAAGAATGAAGACCCTGTAGAGCACGAAAGCCACAAATCTTCAAATGGTCCAAGACACCGGATTTAGTTCCCGTAAAACTGCAACCTAGAAATATACATCAAAAGTTAAAACCACTCAAAAAAGATTTTGCTTGTGACACTAGAAAAAATCATGTTCACTCTTTAACATTTGTTTTCTCAGAGAACTTTTTAAAAACAATATAATTAACTTATCAATAATCATAAATTATATCTCTATATAGGGTATCTATCATATTTATTTATGACATGTTTCTATTACACTGCCAGAATTGATCAAAATTCAAAATTCGCCCCCACCTTTTTTAGAAATACCTTAAAATTTCTTCATTTTAATCATCACTTAATAAAAATCCTTATCAAACATCTTGACACCAAGAGTGACAATTGACTGATTTTTTCACAACAAGCTAAGAATGTTTCCACTTTGTAGACAAAATTTTATGAAGCCCACCTTTATCTTTATGTGAACATTTATGATGGCAGCATGACAATAAGTGGTGCTCTAGCTCTTTCCTACGCATTTTACCACAGAACTTCCCCTCACTGTTAGGGCAAGTGATCCAGGCGTACTGACACCTCTCCTCATGGTGAAGTCTGTTACCTAGAACAAAGAAAGGTGTGACATAAATAATTTCATAAAATAAGACTTACTTATTGAGTAAAAGGGAAAAGAAACAAAGAGGGAAATGTGTGTGTTCGTAGAGAGTATAAGCTTAACTTAAAATTAACCAGCAAATAAGATTTAAATTTCAAAATTCATCACTTTATTGAAACCAATAATTTTCTTTGTACTTAAGATCAAAATAACTCACTAAAACCTTTCAACATATTTACAATGCTACCGTTAAAGGATGCAGGCAAAAATGCTTGCCAAACCTTTCTTATACGTACATATAACATACACACCTAAATTGATTTTCTCTGGGCAGCCAGAAGGCTCCAGCACGAATTCATGCTCATCTTCAGACCAAGTCAACCCATGGCGACAGTAGATCTCAAGATCCTCTATTTGGCCAAGGACAGCCCTGGATGGGACAAAAGGGTATTGATAACTTTCAGGGATACATAGAAAGTGCAGGTGTCCTCACAAATAAAGTATGCATATGTATCCATTGCTTGGGGACTCATCCATTGCCACTCCTATTCAAAGCCTCTGATACATGTATGAACTATACATAAGTATTTGCATAATGTGTTAACTAGAACATATCAGAAAACATGAAAAGAGGTACTTATGCATCTGGTATGGATAATAAATTTATATACACGTATCTCAGGCAGTGCTTTAATTTGATGCAATACATGAGATACAGGTACTGTACATGTACTAGTATAAATAATATACTCATTTTTCAAATTTATGTACATACAGGAAATGTTGTATACAACGAAATGCAACCAAGTTATATTACATCATAAACCACTGATACACACAATGCTACTTACTAGTAGGTAAAGTACTTTATGTGCATGTACATGCACCTGTACTAGGCCGATACACATGTACATGTATCGATCAGTACGTATGATTTGTAATAAGTAATCGAATATGCTACAGCCCTAAGCCCAAATAAAAAAAAAGGACCATTCACCTTCTCCCCTTCTCTTTTTTCCTTACCGGATCTACCAGCGGCACCCCATTCAAGAAAAACAGCGCAGATCTAACTAGAAACTACTGTAAATGTAATACTGACCCACCTGTTCGGCACTAACTCGGTGAACGTCCTCTCATCAATGGGGCATTTTGCTCCTGTTTCACCTCTCTGTAGACCCGAGATACACGCCCTACAAAATGTATGCCCGCACACGACACTAATCACCGGGTCGGTAAACAATTTCTTACACAAGGGACAGAGTAAATGCGAGTTAATTGGCTGCGTGAACCTTGTTGGTGTTCTCTCTTCCGCCATGACTGCGTAAGTAGGTCGCAGGTGTTGCCAAACTGCTGACCAATGGTAGGGCGAGAAACTAGGTCAGACTTTGCGCCTTTCACTTCCTGGTTGTTTTTATCTCACCTGTGTGACTTTGTACAAACAGTCCTTCAATAGTTTCTAGTTTTTATCATGTTTATCCCCTTTCCCTGTGAAGAAGAAGGGAAAATTGTCATCATAGTACCACTTACCCGTCCCTTTTTAAGGAAGTTCGCAACTTTATAGAGATTTATGCACTGTGCTACTGACCCATTAGAGCCTGCGTCATCAAAACAAACGGCAGCCATTCTGGAGGGAGACCGGAATCGCCTGCTGCGCATGAACAAGCCATGCCTGTAGTTCAGTTTTCGTTTTCTGTATTTTCTTTGATATTTAACCAAGCAAAATGATGAATTACTGCAGGTTATTTGATCGAGAGAAGATAACTAACTTTACAAGCGTTCACAGGCTGCCTGCAGTGGTAACAATCCATGGTGAAGGAACTAAAACCATAAACGGAGGAGAGACGGCGAGGTGGCTTTGAATCAAGACTCTTCGGAAAAGTAAAGGATAAAACTAATTTATTTTATAGCAAAGAATGGAGAGCCAGCTGTGCAGATTTTACCAAAAAAGAAAAAACAGTAGAAAACAAAAGACCTAGGTGTGTACATTTGGGGCGCACGTACACTACATA
>NW_019774914.1:337998-354577 GCF_001039355.2 Lingula anatina | reverse complement strand
TGGTAGCGTCTGGTGCAGCTCTAGGCCGGGTTTGTTTCCCATGGCTGGCATTCCAAAAAAGGGTAGGTCTACATATACCTGCTGTCCCGGTCTAGATGTAGGTCTGCATGTACCTGCTCAAGGTTCTGTCAAACCTAACATAAAAACGTGTGACCTCTGTTACACATGTACACACACAATTTGAACTTATGAAGTCACCCTGTTTCTAATGTATTCAATAAACGATCGAAGATACAAGGAGCGTACGAAATAGTTTTTGAACATGTTCAAAACATTCCATCCGGGTATGCGATGGCACACAAACGTTTGCCTGCGTATACGATGTAAGTCTAACGAATCTGTTGCAATTGTCTACGTACAGTTTTTTTATCATACGTGAGTACTATACGCTAGGTGTGACAATGTCTTCATCAGCATATATATATATATATATATATATATATAGAGAGAGAGAGAGAGAGAGAGAGAGAGAGAGAGAGAGAGAGAGAGAGAGAGAGAGAGAGCTGACAGCGGACAAATAAAGGGGGGGGGTTAACACCTGGCCATGGCAGTGCTGGTATTTATGTGACATGAATAAGTTTGGAGTATATAATAAATTGTAGAAAAATAAATAAAATAGGAACGTGTGTATTATTCTGTTGACAGGCAATGAACACCAAAGGGCTGATCATGTTGAGCTTTGCTGTGGTGGGGTTGTGCTTAGTGGCTGCAGCCGCGGGAGAATCCCGGCGATTTGAGCCCAGCAAAACTGGAACTGGCGACAGGGGAGTTGTAACAAGTTGTGGAGGTAATGAATGAAATATTTTAGCTTCTTCAATTTCTACTAAAATCATTATTATATACAATCTTATTGGGGTTGGGGTTAGAAACTGTGGACCACTCGTGACCTGAAAATTGACGAAATGCGCATTAAATTTTACGGCACCAGGAAGAAATGTTAGATAATCGTTTTACTAGCGAATCCTTATTTGTAGGTAGATTGCGGAAGCTTTTCTTTTTCTTTTTTTTTCAGGCCAGAAATTTTCTGCATGGTTTTCTCCCACTAGAGTGCGTGATGGTGACAACGTAACGTTCCACATGACTATCACGCCAGGTGAGTGGCGAGGAATTGAAATGCAGGAGGGAGAGAGGGAGGGTGGGGGTGTGAGAGAGGAGGTATTATGTGACAAAGGCTAAAAGTAAGCGAGTGCGTGTTGCCTTAGTGTAACGCAAAGTGCGTGAATGTAATGTTCGGATATTTTCCGGACGCACACATAGGCCCAATTCCCATCGACACCATCGGTTTACGTGGATCGGCCCAACTCCGCGAGGACTCTCGCTGAATGCAAACAGTTGGAGAGATTTACACGTCTTCTCCTGGCGTTCTGTAGAATACAGAAAACGCTGGTGATTATACGAATACGCAGGAAACAATAGGAGGCGTGCCACTCAGTTCCCGCAGAGTTGGGTAGATCCACGCAGACTGATGGTGTGTTTATGGACATGGGGTCATATAGCAACTTAATAACACATTTTACACATTCTTATTTTGCATTCACACAGAAAACGTAAACAGACAGACAGACGCGCGCGCGCGCACGCGCGCGCGCGTCTTTGTTAATCCAATCATCAACAACGTTCTGATTTAGAAAAAGTCAACCAACTTGAACTTTCTGTGCAACTCAAAATAATAGGCCGTAATTGTATATCTCCTATTATTTCTCTGTTTCAGATATTGGCTTATCAGCTGGTCGTTATAGCCTCGACATTTATTTACCAAAAACAAAGTATCCTATGATTGGTTACGAGGACAGAGCCAACTGCAATTCTCTCAAACCGTCTCTTGCTAAATTTTGTCCTTTGCAGGCAGGCAGTAAGTCATGGTGCATTATGTTTTTTTTTAAGTTTGCTAACGTTTTGCGTAGATAAACTAATAAATAAATTTTCATAATGATGCATCACGTTATAAAGTTTGATAGGATATTACATCGTTTTAGTCGATCTTCATAGATGCAACGTTATGATAACTTATTTATTTCTCAAAGATCTTTACGGTGATTTGATATGGATTTTCAGAGGAGATATACTAGCAGCCTACATTTCCTGTGCGTTGGTCTGACCTGAGTGATCTTAATTGTCTTGAACAAATCCTATGGATTGAGTTTTATTTGGCTAAATTAGTGGTTGCTCTACCAAAGTCGAATCTTTGGGTAATAAGAACCAATTATCTGGCTTAAAAGTATCAGGGTTATGCGGAGCCGACTGTTTTCTGACTTTTACCATTTCTATTTCCAGGAACGTATGATGAAACCTCTTGGGTGATTGCCAATTTGGCTTCCTTTGGAGTTCCCCTGGTAAGTTAACTTGCCACAGTGACGTTGATATGAAAATGTCATCTTTCTATCTATCTAAGCCTATCCGTCTGTCAATTTATCATTGTGCATGTAATTTCTAGACACAATGCATTCATTTGGTTTTGTTCCTTTTGCAATGAACGTTTTTCGGTAATCATATAGAATTTGGGTTTTGATTATCAATTGTGCCCGTTGTCAGCACAGCGTTAGATCGCAAGTAGCCTACGCTTCATACCAGGTACATGTGTTGTGAATGAAAAGCAGCAAATTTTAATTTTGTCCAGGAAGGTTTTATTTCAAAACATGTTTCAGCAATATAAATGCATTTAGAAATAACCGTAATGGGGTGATAAAAATGAGGGAGGCGGCACAGTGTCATGTTAGTAATCGACAGCCATGAGTGAATAAGGAGCGGAAAGTGTTTTGTAGAGTTACTGAGTTGATTTACATGCTCTTATGATACTTACAAAACTGCGTGTAATGTAAACGAGAGAAGGTCCATAGAGGAGGTAAAGATAGAAATGGAAATTAAGCGGCCCGGGTACCAACTGGGAAGTATTTAATAAATAATCTGGAAGAGTATATTTACTACCTCGCGCATCAACAAAAGATGAAGACAACATCTTCGTCACAATAAGAATGTCTTTAACGTTACGCTCTTTTTTTTTTTCAGGGCGATTACTTTGTTCGTGCTCAATTCTGGAACGAGAGAGGCCAACTATTTATTTGCGCAGAGGCGAATGTGTCGATCATACCATAGCACAATGTACATGTGTACATATTTCATTATTCCTGAGTACTTTCTGCATGCTAAGATAATTCACGCTATCAATGAATTATCAAGATTTTAAAAATTGTTTAAAATCACCCCGTATATCAGTCCACTGGTAGTATTTTGCTTCTCCTCCAGCCAGAATATAATTATAAAAGATCATGAGATTCCCTTTTTTGCCGTGTCATATTTATATTTTGTGAACGATACTAGTGTGCTGATAAAAAGAGACACTGACTGTCAGAATCTGAATGTCTGTGTTTGAAATCTTACTCGTATCCACTGCTTGAAATGATGTTAAGTTTGTTATATATGTAATAAAAACATCACTCAAAAAGTTGTATGTGTTAATTCCGGCTGCCTTCTACGTATCCTTATTCAAGTGTTTTTCTAACTTTTTTCTGTCCATGAACTGCATCAAATCATTTATGATAAACATACAAATATCAACCGCCTACTTGTGTAACCTTAGAAGCCTTACAAATATTTTCGAAAACGGGATACTTTGGTTTTTTTTAGGTTTAATGAATGTCATTTCTTTGTAGATCGACTGTTATTCAGTACTGTTGTAAAGTTTGTGACAAACTTTCACTAATTGCAGGTAAATCAAATAAGTACTGGTAAATGAATAGGGAGTGACTGAGTGAAAGTTAAATTTGTTTATGAGTCAACGTGTGTAGAGACTGTTTCAGTGTCAGGAAAATATGAAAAAGGTCAAAGTCACATATATTTTAATTCGATAGGTTAATTTCACAATGAAACAAGAAAGGCCCACTACTTATTTGTGGAGGGTTGACCGTGTCGATCATACCATATAGGAAAACAAACGTACACCTAATATTTTATCGAAAATAACAGACATCCTCCTGTTTAGTACAATACAGAAAATCCGGTGATCATACGAATACGTTGGAAACAAGAGGAGGCGTGTAAGCCTGTTAACATGACTGCATTCAACAAGCGCCCCCGTGAATTTGGTGCACACTAGGTAGTACAACAGATTCATCGTAAACACACCAATACAGAAATAAGGGTGCACTCATTTGGCTGTCTCACCTAACAAAATCACTATTTGTATCTATAAATGGTCAATTTGCTTCAGTCATGGTAGTATAACCAGTTATGCTCACATGCTTCATTGCAGCAAAGCATCATAAAAATGCATTAAAACTGGCTCAGTGACCCAATATAAACAGGCTTTTATACAGACTGATAGAACTGTTACCAAAAACTACTGTATATCACAAAAAAATGTCATTTTTTAAATCTTCTAATGTCTTCACTCTGCTTGTTAGCTCACCTGATGATTATACGCGTTTGAAATATCAAAATGGCCGTCAAAACGTACACTGGTAGCAGACAGTGAAGAAGACTAGCAAAATCGACATGTCTGGAATAATCAGTCATTGCTCTCACGGATGTGTAAGTTCTTGCTTTGGTGAGATTTTTGTGCGCATAAAAACGCTGAGTCATCATAATTTATAAAAAACTGCTCAACTGAGTGCCAGTAAATTTTGTTGTTGCCTCCCTATCCAAAATTGACAAACATCCTATGATTTTTCATTATGGAAAGTTTCATGCTTTAATCAACTTTAGCACAATTTCGGAAACATTTTGGACTTCGCCGCCAGACGACTTGAGCCATTCAGGATGACTTTTCTTTTCTTATATACGGAGTATATCATGAAACATGATAAAAATCCACATGACATGTGTTCATAGAAAGAGGAAGTCATAAGTTGGAAGGATTATTCATCGGTTTTACTTGCGTTTGTGCTTGCTTGGCAGATAACCTGAAGCTTTGAGAGACTTAGAAAGGATTCAAGATCATAGTTTTACAGTAAAAATACGGAAAGACACGTCTAAAAAAAAGGTGAGTATTATTATAAAATTGCCGAGGCAGAATTTACAGAAGCAGCGGTACTATCGTGCTGCTAAAAGGACGTCTTTTTCCGAACCTTGATTTAGTAGTACTGCCTGGGTTGCTCTTTTGGGCCAAGTTTCATCAACATGCAAATGCAGTACCCCACTTTTTAAATAAAGCAGATTTTCAGGCAAGATCGCCTATGACAAAAAGAGAAAAAAATCTGATTTATGAAATATAAAGCGACCAAATAAAATGATTTTTACCAACTACATGTTTATCTAGAGATATAAACTTTCATTCAGTTGCATGTACATATATATAAAGTAATCAAGAGGGAAGTAGTGGCGATAACAAACTGTTTGTTTGACACGAATAAGTTCTGAATCATAAATTACAAAAAAATGATTATTATAAATAAAGAAATAAGATAGGAACATGTGTTATTCTGTTGACAGGCTATGAATACCCAAGGCCGGATCATGTTGAGCTCTGTGATTGCCATAGTGGGGTTGTGCTTAGTGGCTGCAGCCACGGGAAAATCTCAGCGATTTGAGCCCAGCAAAACTGAAACTGGCGACAAAGGAATTGTAAAAAGTTGTGGAGGTGATGAATGAAACATTTTAGCTTCTTCAATTTCAACTAAAATTACTATGATATAGAGTCTTTTTAGGGTTGGGGTAGGAATTGTGGACCATCCCTGACATGAAAACTTGATGAAACGTGCATTAAATTATACGGAAAAGAAAAGGATTAGACGCAAGATAAGATAATCGTTTAAATTGCGAATTCTTATCTATAAGTAGATTGCTGAAGTTTTTCATCTTTGTTTGTTCAGGGCAGAAATTCTACGCTTGGTTTTCTCCCAGTAAAGTGCGTGATGGCGATAACGTAACGTTCCACATTACCATTACCCCAGGTGAGTGGTGGGGGATGGAAATACGGGAAGAAGGGAGAGGGGGTGTGAGAGAGAGCAATGAATGACGAGGGTGGGTACAAGTGATCAACGAGAAAAAAAAACAACAGAAGGTATTTTGTGACAAAGGCTTGAAGTGAGCGAGTGTGTGTTTTCTTAGTATATTGCAAAGTGCGTTAACATAATGTTCTGATATTTGCCAGACGCACTCACAGGCCCCATTCCCAAGAACACCATCGGGCTACGTGAATCGACCCAACTTCACGGGGACTCTAGCTGAATGCACACAGTTTAACAGATTGACATGCCCCCTGCTGGTGTTATGTAGAATACCCAAAAACTGTTGACTATACGATTACGTCGGAAACAAGAGGAGGCTAATAATAATAATTTATTAAGATTGCAACCAAGTGTGTTGAAGTTGAACATAGAGTGTTAAGAAAATTATAATGAAAATAAAATGAATATATGCTTGAATAAAAATGAGGCGTGTTCTTTAGTTCAGCTAATTCACTAAGCGAAAGTCCTTGCAGAGTTAGGTCGATCCACGTAGACCGATGGTGTGTCTATGGACATGGGGTCATATAGCAACTTTATAACACATTTTGCACGTTTTTCATATTACATTCACACAGAAAACGTAAATAGATATATTTATTCACACACACACACACACACACACACACACACGTCTTTGTCAATCCAATCATCAACAACTTCCTGATTTAGAAGAAGTCAATTAACTTTCTGTGGAACTCAAAATAATAGGCCATAGTTTTATATTTCCTATCATTTCTCTGTTTTAGACGTTGGCATATCAGCTGGTCATTATAGCCTCGACGTTTATATACCACCTATGGAGTATCCCCAAATTACTTACGAGGACAATTTCACCTGTAAAACTCTGGGACCGTTTTTTGCTAAATTTTGTCCTTTGCAAGCAGGCAGTAAGTCATCGCGCATTATTTTTTTTTTTTTTTTTTTTTTTTTTTGTTTGTTTGTTTTTGTTTTTGTTTTTTTTTTTTTTAAAGAATTTTGTGAACGTTTTGAGTAGATATACATTGTACCAGTACATTCCCTGTGCGTGATCTTAATTGTCTTTAAAAATCATATGGATTGAGTTAATTTAACTAAATTAGTATATGTTCTACCGAACTCGAATCTTTGGGTATGAGAACCAATTAAAAGTTATGGCTTAAATGTGCCAAAGTTATATTGAGTCGACTGTTTTCTTACATTTACCTTTTCTGTTCCCAGAAACGTATGATGAAACCGCTTGGGTGATTGCCAATTTGGCTTCCTATGGCGTTTCACCGGTAAGTTAACTTGCCACAGTAACGTTACAATGAAAACAACATCTATCAATCTATCTATCTATTTAAGCCTATCCGTCTGTCAATTTATGATTATGCATGTAATTTCTAGACACAATGCATTTATTTGGTTTTGTTGCTTTTGCAATGAACGTTCTTCGGTAATCATGTAAAGTTTGTGTTTTAATTGTACCCATTACCAGCACAATGTTAGAACGTAGGTACGTTTCATATCAAAATAGGAACATCTGTTAAAATAGGTACATCTAGCGGTTTTGAATGAAAAGCAGCAAATTTTTAGTATGTCCAGCAAAGTTTTATATCAAAACGTTTAAACGATATAAATGCATTTAGAAATAACCGTAATGAGGTGATAAAAATGAGGGAGGCGGCACAGTGTCATGTTAGTAATCGACAGCCATGAGTGAATAAGGAGCGGAAAGTGTTTTGTAGAGTTACTGAGTTGATTTACATGCTCTTATGATACTTACAAAACTGCGTGTAATGTAAACGAGAGAAGGTCCATAGAGGAGGTAAAGATAGAAATGGAAATTAAGCGGCCCGGGTACCAACTGGGAAGTATTTAATAAATAATCTGGAAGAGTATATTTACTACCTCGCGCATCAACAAAAGATAAAGACAACATCTTCGTCACAATAAGAATGTCTTTAACGTTAATAATAATAATAATAATAATTTATTTTTCTATGGCGCATTCCATTAAAAATCTCAATGCGCCTTACANTGTATCTGCTGTCCCGTCGCTCAAGGTTCTGTCAAACCTAACATAAAAACGTGTGACCTCTGTTACACATGTACACACACAATTTGAACTTATGAAGTCACCCTGTTTCTAATGTATTCAATAAACGATCGAAGATACAAGGAGCGTACGAAATAGTTTTTGAACATGTTCAAAACATCCCATCCGAGTATGCGATGGCACACAAACGTTTGCCTGCGTATACGATGTAAGTCTAACGAATCTGTTGCAATTGTCTACGTACAGTTTTTTTTTATCATACGTGAGTACTATACGCTAGGTGTGACAATGCCTTCATCAGCATATATATATAAATAAATAAATAAATATATATATATATATATATATATATATATATATATATAGAGAGAGAGAGAGAGAGAGAGAGAGAGAGAGAGAGAGAGAGAGCTGATAGCGGACAAATAAAGGGGGGGTTAACACATGGCCATGGCAGTGCTGGTATTTATGTGACATGAATAAGTTTGGAGTATATAATAAATTGTAGAAAAATAAATAAAATAGGAACGTGTGTATTATTCTGTTGACAGGCAATGAACACCAAAGGGCGGATCATGTTGAGCTTTGCTGTAGTGGGGTTGTGCTTAGTGGCTGCAGCCGCGGGAGAATCCCGGCGATTTGAGCCCAGCAAAACTGAAACTGGCAACAGGGGAGTTGTATCAAGTTGTGGAGGTAATGAATGAAACATTTTAGCTTCTTCAATTTCTACTAAAATCATTATTATATACAATCTTATTGGGGTTGGGGTTAGAAACTGTGGACCACTCGTGACCTGAAAATTGACGAAATGCGCATTAAATTTTACGGCACCAGGAAGAAAGGTTAGATAATCGTTTTACTAGCGAATCCTTATTTGTAGGTAGATTGCGGAAGTTTTTATTTTTCTTTTTTTTTTTTCAGGCCAGAAATTTTCTGCATGGTTTTCTCCCACTAGAGTGCGTGATGGTGACAACGTAACGTTCCACATGACTATCACGCCAGGTGAGTGGCGAGGAATTGAAATGCGGGAGGGAGGGAGGGAGAGAGGGAGGTTGGGGGTGTGAGAGAGGAGGTATTATGTGACAAAGGCTAAAAGTAAGCGAGTGCGTGTTGCCTTAGTGTAACGCAAAGTGCGTGAATGTAATGTAATGTTCGTGAATGTAATGTGAATGTAATGTTCCGGACGCACACATAGGCCCAATTCCCATCGACACCATCGGTTTACGTGGATCGGCCCAACTCCGCGAGGACTCTCGCTGAATGCAAACAGTTGGACAGATTTACACGGATCCTCCTGGCGTTCTGTAGAATACAGAAAACGCTGGTGATTATACGAATACGCAGGAAACAATAGGAGGCGTGCCACTCAGTTCCCGCAGAGTTGGGTAGATCCACGTAGACTGATGGTGTGTCTATGGACATGGGGTCATATAGCAACTTTATAAGATATTTTACACATTCTTATTTTGCATTCACACAGAAAACGTAGACAGACAGACGCGCGCGTCTTTGTTAAGTTTAATCCAATCATCAACAACGTTCTGATTTAGAAAAAGTCAACCAACTTGAACTTTCTGTGCAACTCAAAATAATAGGCCGTAATTGTATATTTCCTATTATTTCTCTGTTTCAGATATTGGCTTATCAGCTGGTCGTTATAGCCTCGACATTTATTTACCAGAAACAAAATCAAAGTATCCTCTGATTGGTTACGAGGACAGGGCCAACTGCCATTCTCTCAAACCGTCTCTTGCTAAATTTTGTCCTTTGCAGGCAGGCAGTAAGTCATGGTGCATTGTGTTTTTTTTTAAGTTTGCTGACGTTTTGCGTAGATAAACTAATAAATAAATTATCATAATGATGCGTCACGTAATAAAGTTTGATAGGATGTTACAACGTTTTAGTCAATCTTCATAGACGCAACGTTATGATAACTTATTTATCTCTCAAATATCTTTACGGTGATTTGATATGGATTTTCAGAGGAGATATACTAGTACATTTCCCGTGCGTTGGTCTGAGTAAGTGATCTTAATCGTCTTGAACAAATCCTATGGATTGAGTTTTATTTGGCTCAATTAGTGGTTGCTCTACCGAACTCGAATCCTCGGGTAATAAGAACCAATTATCTGGCTTGAAAGTATCAGGGTTATGTGGAGTCGACTGTTTTCTTACATTTACCATTTCTATTTCCAGGAACGTATGATAAAACCTCTTGGGTGATTGCCAATTTGGCTTCCTATGGCATTTCAACGGTAAGTTGAACGTCAATATGAAAATGTCATCTATCTGTCTATCTAAGCCTATCCGTCTGTCACTTTATCATTATGCATGTAATTTCTAGACACAATTAATGCATTTGTTTGGTTTTGTTCCTTTTGCAATGAACATTTTTCGGTAATCATGTAGAATTTGGGTTTTGATTATCAATTGTGCCCCTTGTCAACACAGTGCTAGATCACAAGTACACGCGTCAGGTACCAGGTACATGTGTTATGAATGAAAAGCAGCAAATTTTTAGTTTGTCCAGGAAAGTTTTATTTCAAAACATGTTTCACCAAATGCATTTAGAAATAACCATAATGGGGTGATAAAAATGAGGGAGGCGGCACAGTGTAATGTTAGTAATTGACAGCCAAGAGTTAATAAGGAGCGGGAAGTGTTTTGTAGAGTAACTGAGTTGATTGACATGCTCTTATGATTCTTAAAAGTTCATCGAAAGAAGGCCGCAAGAGATTGAATGAGGTAAAGATAAAAATGGAAATTAAGTGATCCGGGTACCAACTGGAAAGTATATAATAAAAATCTGGAAGAGTATAAAAGAGTTGTATTTACTACCTAGAGTAACAGCAAAAGATTAAGACGGCAACTTTGTCACAATAGGATTGCCTTTAACGTTATGCTCTTTTTTTCAGGGCGATTACTTTGTTCGTGCTCGATTCTGGAACGAGAAAGGCCAACTATTTATTTGTGCAGAGGCGAATGTGTCGATCATACCATAGCACAATGTACATGTGTACATATTTCATTATTCCTGAGTACTTTCTGCATGCTGAGATAATTCACGCTATCAATGAATTAAAACTTATTTAAAATCACCCCGTGTATCAGTCCACTGGTAGCGATTTTGCTTCTCCTCTAGCCAGAATATAATTATAAAAGATCATGAGATGCCCTTCTTTGCCGTGTCATATTTATATTTTGTGAACGATACTAGTGTGTTGATAAAAAGAGACACTGACTGTCAGAATCTGAATGTCTGTGTTTGAAATCTTACTCATATCCACTGCTTGAAATGATGTTAAGTTTGTTATATATGTAATAAAAATATCACTCAAAAAGTTGTATGTGTTAATTCCGACCGCATTCTTCTCACCCTTATTCAAGTGTTATTCTTTTTCTTACTTTCTTCTGCCCATGAACTGCATCATATAATTTATGATAAACATACAAATATTAACAGCCTACTTGTGTAACCTTGCAAGCCATACATATATTTTCGAAAACGGGTTACTTTTTTTAGGTTTAATGAATGTCATTTCTTTGTAGATCTGCTGTTATTCAGTACTGTTGTAAGGTTTATGGCTTGAACTTTCACTAATTGCAGGTAAGTCAAATAAGTACTGGTAAATGAATAGGGAGTGACTGAATGTAAGTTAAATTTCTTTATGAGTCAACGTGTGTAGAGACTGTTTCAGTATCAGGAAAATATGAAAAAGGTCAAAGTCACATATATTTTAATTCGATAGGTTAATTTCACAATGAAACAAGAAAGGCCCACTACTTATTTGTGGAGAGGTGAACGTGTCGATCATACCATAGGAAAACAAACGTACACCTAATATTTTATCGAAAATAACAGACATCCTCCTGTTTACTACAATACAGAAAATCCGGTGACCATACGAGTAGGCCTACGTTGGAAACAAGAGGAGGCGTGTAAGCCTGTTAACCTGATTGCATTCAACAAGAGCCCCCGTGAATGTGGTGCACACTAGGTAGTACAACAGATTCATCGTAAACACACCAATACAGAAATAAGGGTGCACTCAATTGGCTGTCTCACCTAACAAAATCACTTTTTGTATCTATAAAGGGTCGATTTGCTTCAGTCATGGAATTACAACCAATTATATTCACATGCTTCAGTGTAGCAAAGCATAATAAAAATGCATTAAAACTGGCTCAGCGGCCCAATATCAACAAACTTTTATGCAGATTGATAGAACTGTTACCAAATACTATTTCACAAAACTATGTCATTTTTTAAATCTTTTAATGTCTTTGCTTTGCTTTTTAGCTCACTTGCTGATTATACACGTTTGAAATATCAAAATGGCCGCCAAAACGTATTCTGGTAGCAGACAGTAAAGAAGAGTAGCAAAATCAGTATATGTATAATTAATCAAGTGTAAGTTCTTGCTTCGGTGAGATTTTTGTGCGAATAAAAACACTGAGTCATCATAATTTAACAAAAGCTGCTCAACTGGGTGCCAGTTAATTTTGTTGTTGCCTCCCTATCCAAAATTGACAAACATCCTATGATTTTTCATTATGGAAAGTTTCATGCTTTAATCAACTTTAGCACAATTTCGGAAACATTTTGGACTTCGCCGCCAGACGACTTGAGACATTCAGGAAGACTTTTCTTTTCTTATGTACGGAGTATATCATGAAACATGATAAAAATCCACATGACATGTGTTCATAGAAAGAGGAAGTCATAAGTTAGAAGGATTATTCATCGGTTTTACTTGCGTTTGTGCTTGCTTGGCAGATAACCTGAAGCTTTGAGAGACTTAGAAAGGATTCAAGATCATAGTTTTACAGTAAAAATACGGAAAGACACGTCTAAAAAAAGGTGAGTATTATTATAAAATTGGCGAGGCAGAAGCAGCGGTACTATCGTGCTGCTAAAAGGACGTCTTTTTCCGAACCTTCATTTAGTAGTACTGCCTGGGTTGCTCTTTTGGGCCAAGTTTCATCAACATGCAAATGCAGTACCCCACTTTTGAAATAAAGCAGATTTTCAGGGAAGATCGCCTATCACTCCCTGACCTCGTGACAAAAAGAGAAAAAATCTGATATATGAATTATAAAGCAACCAAATAAAATGATTTTTACCAACTACATGTCTATCTAGAAATATAAACTTTCATTCAGTTGCATGTACATATATATAAAATAATCAAGAGGGAAGTAGTGGCGATAACAAACTGTTTGTTTGACACGAATAAGTTCTGAATCATAAATTACAAAAAATGATCATTATAAATAAAGAAATAAGATAGGAACATGTGTTATTCTGTTGACAGGCTATGAACACCCAAGGCCGGATCATGTTGAGCCCTGTGATTGCCGTAGTGGGGTTGTGCTTAGTGGCTGCAGCCACGGGAAAATCTCGGCGATTTGAGCCCAGCAAAACTGAAAATGGCGACAAAGGAATTGTAAAAAGTTGTGGAGGTGATGAATGAAACATTTTAGCTTCTTCAATTTCAACTAAAATTACTATGATATAGGGTTGGGGTAGGAATTGTGGACCATCCCTGACATGAAAACTTGATGAAACGTGCATTAAATTATACGGAAAGGAAAAGGATTAGACGCAAGATAAGATAATCGTTTAAATTGCGAAATCTTATCTATAAGTAGATTGCTGAAGTTTTTCATCTTTGTTTGTTCAGGGCAGAAATTCTACGCTTGGTTTTCTCCCAGTAAAGTGCGTGATGGCGACAACGTAACGTTCCACATGACCATTACCCCAGGTGAGTGATGGGGGATGGAAATACGGGAAGGAGGGAGAGGGTGTGTGTGAGAGAGCAATGAATGATGAGGGAGGGTACAAGTGATCAACGAGAAAAAAAACAACAGAAGGTATTATGCGACAAAGGCTTGAAGTGGACGAGTGTGTGTTTTCTTAGTATATTGCAAAGTGCGTTAACATAATATTCTGACATTTGCCAGACGCACTCACAGGCCTCATTCCCAAAGACATCTTCGGACTACGTAGATCGACCCAACTTCACGGGGACTCTAGCTGAATGCACACAGTTTAACAGATTAACATGCCCCCTCCTGGTGTTATGTAGAATACAGAAAAGCTGTTGACTATACGAGTTCGTCGGAAACAAAAGGAGGCGTGTCATTTAGTTCAGCTGATTGCACTAAGCGAAAGTCCTTTCAGAGTTGGGTCGATCCATGTAGACCGATGGTGCGTCTATGAGAATGGAGTCACATAGCAACTTAATAACACATTTTGCACGTTTTTATTTTTACATTCACACAGAAAACGTAAATAGATACCGAAGATATATTGATAGACAGACAGTCAGACAGACAGACAGACACCCCCCCCCCCCCACCCCCCCACCACACACACACACAAGTCTTTGTCAATCCAGGGAATTATATCCGATATAATTCCCTGGTCAATCCAATCATCAACAACTTCCTGATTTAGAAGTTCTTCTAAGTCAATTAACTTTCTGTGGAACTCAAAATAATAGGCCATAGTTTTATATTTCCTATCATTTCTCTGTTTTAGACGTTGGCATATCAGCTGGTCATTATAGCCTCGACGTTTATATACCTCCTATGGAGTATCCCCAAATTACTTACGAGGACAATTTCACCTGTAAAACTCTGGGACCGTTTCTTGCTAAATTTTGTCCTTTGCAAGCAGGCAGTAAGCGCATTATTGTTTTTTTTTTTTTTTTTTTTTTAGAATTTTGTGAAAGTTTTGAGTAGATATACATTGTACCAGTGCATTCCCTGTGCGTGATCTTAATTGTCTTGAAAAAATCATATGGATTGAGTTTATTTAACTAAATTAGTAAATGTTCTACCGAACTCGAATCTTTGGGTAATGAGAACCAATTAAAAATTATGGCTTAAATGTGCCAAAGTTATGCTGAGTCGACTGTTTTCTTACATTTACCTTTTCTGTTCCCAGAAACGTATGATGAAACCGCTTGGGCGATTGCCAATTTGGCTTCCTATGGCGTTTCACCGGTAAGTTAACTTGCCACAGTAACGTTACAATGAAAACGTCATCTATCAATCTATCTATCTAAGCCTATCCGTCTGTCAATTTATCATTATGCATGTAATTTCTAGACACAATGCATTTATTTGGTTTTGTTCCTTTGCAATGAACGTTTTTCGGTTATCATGTAGAATTTGTGTTTTAATTATCAATTGTACCCATTATCAACACAATATTAGATCTTAGGTACGTTTCATATCAAACTAGGTACGTCTGTTAAAAGAGGTATATCTAGCGATTTTGAATGAAAAGCAGCAAATTTTTAGTATGTCCAGCAAAATTTTATTTCAAAACGTTTAAACGATGTAAATGCATTTAGAAATAACCGTAATGGGGTGATAAAGATGAGGGAGGCGACATAAGAATGCCTTAAACGTTATGCTCTTTTTTCAGGGCGATTACTTCGTTCGTGCTCGATTATGGGACGAGAAAGGCCAACTGTTTATTTGTGGAGAGGCAAACGTGTCGGTTATACCATAGCACAATGTACGTGCATGTACGGAGTTCAATACTCCTGTGTCATTTCTGCATGCTGATATGATTCATGATATCAATTAATAATCAAGATTTTTAAATTTTTTTGTAAATCAGTCCCTTGGCAGTGGTATTGCTTCTCCTCTAGCCAGAATATAAAAGATCATAATTGCCGTTTTCGGCGTGTCATATTTTGTGAACGATACTAGTGTGCTAATAAAAAGAGTGTCAGAATCTGAATGACTGTAATCAAAGTCTTACTCGTATCCACTGCTTGATTTAATGTAAAGTTTTTCATATGTAATTAAAATAATTACTCAAAAAGTTGTTATGTGTTTTAACACATATTAATTAAAATTCTATTCGTTTTTTACTTACTCTTATTCAAGTCTTGTTGTTTTTCTAACTCTCTTCTGCCCATCACCTGCGTCATATTATTCAAGATAAACACACGAAAATTAACCGCCTACTTGTAAACACACAACACAGAGAGAGAGAGAGAGAGAGAGAGAGAGAGAGAGAGAGAGAGAGAGAGAGAGAAAATTCAAAATTTAATTAAATTGATCTGCACCGATGAATATATAAATAAAGAAAACAGCAGTGGTTATTAAAGGCCAACAGGTTTCAAATATGTACCATGGGGGGGGGGGGGTATTTATTTCGTTTCCATGGAGGAAAACAATTGCTCAATTCAATAATGTTATTTAGATTGTCAAGAATATAATTATATAGTATCTCCCATGACAATAGAATATGAAGGCTAGTTTTTTGCCCTAACGTTTCAACATGTAGTCAAAGGTATATGAAAATTAATCGATGGAAAAACAGGCATGGGTGCATGAATAAAAGGGTTTATGCACCTCTCGCATTGATCATTAACGTTATGTACAGGTCTCTGCCAATAGATTCAATTGAAGGTAAGAATACAACTCAGATAAACGTACCGAGTAAGTAAACTCTCTCTCTCTCTCTCTCTTCATCTCTCTCTCTCTCTCTCTCTCTCTTCATCTCTCTCTCTCTCTCTCTCTTCTCTCTCTTCATCTCTCTCTCTCTCTCTCTCTCTCTCTCTCTCTCTCTCTTATCTCTCTCTCTCTCTCTCTC
>NW_019774914.1:319523-334716 GCF_001039355.2 Lingula anatina | reverse complement strand
CTCATACGACGTTTTAAGTCAGGCAAGTGCATTTATCTGTTTTAAAGCAACGATACTTATCTCCTTGTTTTAAACGTCTAGACGTGTGTTACGTGCTTGTAGGCCATAGTCATATTATTTGCCTTACCTCTCTGAATTCAGTGAATATATGAATTATTATACATTTCAACGTGTAGTTACTCTGCCGGTTATCGTTTATACCGGTATTTCTAACTTGATCTCGACCCTGTATGTTTTACAATGCGACCAAGTGCTACTGCCTGCTACATATTAAACCATGTTTGTCTTCAGATAGTCTACATGCAAGCCCTGATATGAACTGGGTGATTCAAAAGATAGAATGGAATGTCGGTGACATTACGCATAGCACTACATGGTTGTATTTGCAGGTGTATACAATTATAACTGGCAACTGCTCCATATTGATGTATGCGCTATCAATACCTTAAATTACGTATCATCAATTAAATCATGGCGGTTTAATAATAAGTGACACGCAATGCTGTTATGGGTATACAGTATATACTGTATGCAGTAAAGGATAACCTCATACATGTCTATTAAGTTACTGCCAGTGTACAATGCAACCGGTGTAAGTTGCCCCTGATACCGATCGAGGGCTAATGACTGTGGCTCTTGGGCTCTTATTGTTACCCCCTCCCCTGTAAGCTAAGGTCCACATTTTCAGAAGAAGAACTTCCCTTATGCAATTGCTAGCTACGGGCCTGCCCCCCCCTTCTCTCTCTCTCTCTCTCTCTCACACACACACACACACACACACACACACACACACACACTGTATGTCACAGATAATAACCCTTTCCCTTTGTAGACTAATACATGTACTAACGATCAATGTCAAAACCAGTAGCCCTCCTTGATATGAACAACCTACATATGTGCAACCGATTCAAAGAGAGCTACTGGCTTTGACCCCCCCTCCCCCTCCTCACACCGGTGTCTCACACACAAACACACATGCGCAGGCGCGCGCGCGCGCACGCACACACACACACACACACACACACACCACACACACACCGGTTTATTCTGTGGACGGCTGGGAATAAAGAGTGCAAGTACGTACGGTGGGCGGAAGTTAGTCAGGTACAAGACGGCTGGCAAGATTTCCCGATATTGTAGACGATTTAATCTGTAAAGGGCACATTAGTCATCTAGCTTGATGTATAAGGACAAATTAACTAACACGCACGCTGCTATGTTTTAACGCAAACAACCCCTACACCTGGCTTTCATTGGCGATAGTTATAGTAGCTGTATGCAACCTGCTGAAAACGATTGTGTTTTCCGGCGTTATGTTGAGTCTACTTATACATATTGAAATTTTTCGAAATAAGGCACATTGATTATTTATCGTGTTATTAATAACCAAACAGTTGCCTGTAATGTAAGGGAGTCCTTATTCATTTTAAAGTAGAATCATAACGGCTGATTCCGACCCACCCCTTTTTAAAACAAGGGAGAAAAGATTCTATCTGAGAGCCACGGAGGCATGCATTTTTCTAACTCAGAACTTCAAAGTTCCACATACATTATATGGTCAGAATCACGTACAAAACAAAATTTTATATCACCAGTGGCAGGCACAGCAGAAAACTGGTGTCAGTCATTTATGTTTCGTGGAACATAAAAGCTTGACGGACAAAGTCCTCGTAGTATTAACGTGCCGTGGGTATGTAGAACTACGCAGGACTGTCATTAGCATCATACTACTACTTGTAACGTCGGATATCACGGGACAACGTGACTTGATGAATTTCCTGTAATATACTACACCGTGTTGTTTGTTTTTGTATGGAAGTACTTTGTATTTAAGACCCCATTTCCAGAGATTAGATCGATCTACTTTAGATCGACCTAACTCCCTGAGGGTTCACGCTAAATAGCTTGTAGTAGGCGGGACGGACATTTAAACCGGATTATCTGACAGTAATCTAGTGAGACTCCCCGCGGGGATAGATCGATCTAAAAGCTCTGGGAATACAGCCAAAACGAAAAGAAACGTGTCGAGTCATGCGTTTAATAGCTTATGCGCCTTTATCAAACTGCTTGACACAAGGTGTCCTAAATGTCTAAACTTGAGCTAGTAGCTTAAAAAGTTGGCTATCGAACTAGAGAAAGCTCACTTTGTTAAATCATTCTCCCTTGTTGGGTGTGGCACTGTTTGCCAAAAGTAACACAGGAGGCTGAGAGAGAGAGAGAGAGAGAGAACAAAAGTTTCCTATATAATTCTGATAACGTTTTTACTATAAGCACTTAAAACACGCAAAGTCGCAGTAAGACTGTTAGATGTTTGTATGGACGTCAAAATAACTTACTTGCACAACTGACAACTAGACTATAATGATCTTAACAGCACTAATAACACCATGATAATATTAATAACCTCTTGGAGACCATTCGGGTAGGCGTGGAATGTGTATGAGATATGTAAAAATGATGAACCAATGCATTTGCAAGGTTTAAGATAATTTTGTTTGTGACTTAAGTTACTCATGGTGATACCTGAATCGTCAAAAAGCTGGTTTGTTTTAAAGTTTATTTCAGTTTGGCATTTTGCACCTAACAACAAAGACAGAGAGAGAATGAGAGATTTTGTGCACAATTTGTATCTTAGACCTAAAAAAATAACAACCATGCTACTTATGAACACATCCTTTCACGTGAAATGTAACAAACCATTGCATTCAACTTATATGAAAGCAAAAGCATTCCAGGCATCTTTCTTCATTTCGCACAATTTCACGCCGTGCGTTGCCATTTTGTCCGTAACAGGGTGAAACAATCACGCTATATAAAAAGGAAGTTGCGCGTTCTACTATATAGTATGTCGATAAAGACACAATGGGCAACGAGTGGGGGTGAGGGAGTGAGCACAGTGGACTATTACCCCATTGCCTAACTTCTGAGGTATCCCACTTCCCCCCTGACCACCCCCCCCCCCACAAAAAAAGATAAATAAATAAATAAATAACAGTATAACATGCAAAACAAAAAACAACAAAACAAATTTCCACCCCTGCGCCGCACACATTACAGTTAAATTGTCATGCATTGTCTGCTATATTTTATACGTCCCGAGCAAAACAAGGCAAATTTGTTATATCCCTGTGGCCAAAGCCTGGTTCACCGGCGACACAGGTGAGGGAGAAAATGCCACGACAATTGCAAGTTTTGCTATGAAGATAAATGAAGATAATTAATATATATATATATATATATATATATATATATATATATATATATATATATATATATATATATATATATATATATATATATATTCACGATATTAGAGAGCATGGGTTTCCTGGGGTTAGATCTATTAAATTTTCTTTAATTGATCTCTGATAAGTGGCGCCGTACAAAGTTGGACGGATGGAAAGTTAATACAGTTGTGTATCTATGATCTGCTAATGTCCCATGCAAAGTACTGGAAACAAGCAACGACAGGTTTACAAAATCAAAGAGCTAAGAATTCTAAATAAGACACAGTCTAGACATTTGTGGGAGAAAAATCCAGTTTTATGTATTTTAAGGCAAAAAAAAGCATTACGCGTGTAGCCCAAGACAAGATAATGCTCATAATACAAGCTCTTAAGAAGGAAGATCACATGTTAAGATATAAGAACACAAAAGAATGATTTAATGAAAACTGAAAAATCAAGCGCTTCATCATAAGAGTGGGGTTGGATGGGGGGGGGGGTGTCGAAAGAACCTATAAAAGACCCGCTCTGAATTCAGATAGGTTCTATAAACACACGTAGTTTTTTCGGTTAAAAGGTCCATCTTTTCAGAAAAATACCCCACCCCCTTGATACTGCTGTCTACTGGCCTGCTGTTATAAAATGAGTGATATCCCAAAGTTTACTTACGGCTATCTTTACAAGACAGGCACATACGCGGCTGTGGGAAATTCGGGAAGTTAGGTTATATAAGAGGCATATAAGGAAATAATAGAAAGGTGCCACTTTAAGATAAACTGGTATATTAATGGTGAAACGCCGAACCAACAGGGCTTTGTCCAAATGAAATGCTCAAGGGAAATCAAATCGGCGGTGGCATTGCTGTCAGCGTTCATCAAATTAAATGAAAACTTACTTCTCGTAAAAGTCTGATAAAAGTAGGTTATCAAGGACGCGCTCACAACATGCTTAGTATGATTGAAATCGATCGATCCACCCTACATGTCATTTGATGATGGAACTCTATCACTCTAGTGCAAAGATGTCCCAAACTAGCTAGTGTAACTGCTTTTTTATCTTACTGGGTGAGTCTGTGTTTGCATAGGGAGCCTGCCCTGAACGACGAACTCCGGAGGGACTTTTTCAATCCTGATATATCTAATTGTTCCCGTTAAAATTTATTTGAAAATTGCATGTAAATAATTAATGTTGTACGTGCTATGGTCATGGGCAGTAGACGATTTAAAGCTTAATTATTCAAATGCGCCTAGGATCCCGCGGCCGAGTGCATGGGTATGTTTAGGCGGATCATGTTATGTGTGCGTGTGCGCGAATGTGTGTGTGTGAGAGAGAGAGAGAGAGAGAGAGAGAGAGAGAGAGAGAGAGAGAGAGAGAGAGAGGGGCAGGGAAGACAAAAAGAATGTGCACAAGCACCTAGAGGAAGACTACTGTCTAATTATTAACAACACCAAATTATGGTAATTATGTATACCAAAATAGTATGAATGGTACCAGTAAGTGAACTATATATTGTAAATTTTAAAGGTTAAAGTTTTTAATATGATTCAAAAGAGGCTCAGTGATTTATTATGAGTATCATATATGTCAAAACTGTGCTGACATTTCTATTACCCACGAGGCTGCACAAGGAGCACTCCATGTGCGACAATTTCTAAAAAATGAAAATGTATAGCCAATTTGATTAGATGACACCGATACAAATCTGTTGAAAATGGGACCCTGAGATCGGCTTAGAAAAACACACGCTAAAATTGATGGCGACCAGTATAAGAATAATGTCAACGAAAAAGCAAGTATATCATTTTATTGTGGAAGGATCTTTCTTCACGGTCGGTTGAAATCCGCCGACCATCACTTGTAATGGCGCTGAAAGCTACTAGTACCAGTAAATTATATCTTTCTCAGCCACTTGATTGGCGTGTAGGGTCTAATTCGCCCTCGTCTTTGACCTCCACTAGATATTTACGCTCTTTAATGGTTTTGCTTTTGTAGGGTAGAGGAAGAAAAAGCGCATCAAGTTATCAGTACGCCGGGAGGACTGACGGTTATCTGCGGAGGCGGGAGAAAGTGTACCTTAGCCCACTCAAACACTTCACATTTTATACCTTGACTCATACTGTTGCTACTAGGCAGCGTGCAACATTGAGGGTGCTTTAAGGGATAACGAACAAACGCCCAAAATGGCGGATTGGGGAACAGTGAACCAGGCTATGACAATCGAGGACGAGACGACGGGGGACTCAAGGACAAAACCTACCGAGAATAAAGGTGACAAACCCCAGAGTGGTGTTGGGGCTACTCCTGCGCAGTCGACGACCAGTGTCCCCGCACAAGGAAACGAGGGGACCCAACAGAGGGAGTTAAAGCCTCTGTTTTCTTTTGAATTCAACGATGAATATCTTTTCTTCCCGCCTGGGATTTTAAAAATCATTCAACTGGTGAGTATCACACTAGGGACTTGTTTTCTGTTATTGGCTGTTAACGGCAACACTTTTAATAAAAAATAATCTTTTAACGTACATGCATGTCTTACAAAGGGTCAGAGGTTCAATAAAGACGTTAAATATATCGTGATTTTAGATTTAATTCTTAAAAAATGCTGGAATGATTTTTACCATATTTTGGCTCCCCAAGGGACGCGCATTTAAAGTAGGTATATACGTGTGCACGCACTTGTACACAGCCAATTGCAATGTCCGCCCCTTATCGTTGACTGTGTTAAGACCAGGGTCGAGCCACAGCTTGTTGTTTACTGCTGAAAACCCCCATTATCAGTGTCCAAATCATTTACTCCTGTCATGCCGGTCAGGCTAATGGTCAGTTATTTCCTCTTAAGCATGTCACTGACTCAGCCACTGGTCAAAGATGTATGCCATGTTGAACACCGTAGATGTAAAGATAATGGCGGTGGATTCTTTCTCTGATCGCACCCGTCACATATTTCAACCCCCCCCCCCCCTTATCCACCCACCCACCAGGTCCAAGGCTGCTAAAAGAATTTGAAAAACACACACAATTTATAAACAAAGAAGTAATGCAAAATAGAATTGGTTGCGCGAATCATTGGTCCATACGTGGACTTAAAAGTCACATGATATTCTGGGTGTCTGAAAGCTCTCGTTGTCTTTTTTTCCTAAATCGCATTTGCAATTTCGCCTTCTTCTTTGTTGTTATTGCTACTTTGTTGTCATGTACCCACTGGTCCCATTCAGAACAGGGGACTAACTAGTCCGAGGGTCAAATATGACCGACCCACTTGAATGCTTCCCCACGGGATATCTATTCAGTGTCTATAAGCTTTGTTGTGGGTCGCCATATTTGACCCTCGGACCGGTTAGTCCCCTATTCTGAATGGGGTCATTGTTAACATGTTTCTACGCTAATGTATATATAAGCATTCAAAAAGATGTCTTAATTATTATCTCATTTTCGACATGTAAACAAAAATACGTTTTGCACTTATCAGTCTTTCTACGTGTGATATGGGAGGAGAGATTAGTAAATCACCGACCATTTTAAAACTATTGCGGTCAGATTTGGTGTACTCCGAGTAGGTCTGTATACTGTCAGTGCAGTGCATGAAGGCAACCAGGCAGCACCAGACCTTGACGACTAATTCCCTTTCGGTCCCTTACTAAAATTCCTATAAATCTTATAGGCATTTTGCTTAAGGGGTCATAAAATCACCATATTTTCTTTCCCTTGCTTGACTTACTTGGGGACAAAGATGCGTATTGTTGAATAGGGCCTACTAGTGAGAACTATTACCTAATGACATGTGGATAGCAATTCTATATCCCTCTGGATTCTCATTCATCCCTCTTACAGTATACCCTTCCTAACCTCTTATACCTATCCTTTCCATCTTATTCCTACCCCTTCTGAGCTTCTCTTTGATCCCTAATTCGTCTTTCTTATTCCTATCTCTTCATTCTGAGCCCTATCCAGTCCGTCTATCCTTCCTCCTCGTCTCATCCCAGTCTCCTTTTTCCTATCCCGTCTGCCCATTTCTATCCCGGCCGTCTTATTTCTATCCCTACTGCTCATTTATATCCCATGCCACCCATCCTATGCCTATCTCTTCCACTTGGTTTTATCCTGACCGTCTTATACCTATTCCTTCCTCCTACATGTAATTCCAGCCCCCCCCCCCTTCACTTCCCCTTCCGCCACAGTGCTTTTATTTTCAAATCAGTACTTATCAATCTACACTTTCCGTTTATTCTATTCAAAAATTTTTAAAAGTTCGGAAAATGCCATAGTTAGAAACGTTCTTCTTCTTTAGCTTGACAAAAAAGTTCAAGTGTTTGCGTTCCACTATCTCCAAACAGATAAAGACTTCACTCCTCGAAATAATCATGATATCAAGCTCAAGGGATATGTACATGCAAAGTGTCATCTTCTGTGTCAGTGGGTCAGAAAGATGATAATCTTTTGGTAAATCGTCAAAACATAAGTAACGTGTATAATGTAGATTGGCCAAACATTTTGCTGCTGCTACAATAAAATTGCAAAAAAAAACATATATAGGTTTGTCGTAAATCCTTAAAATCAAATAAGAAACATAGGCGAGGTGTTAGATTTTTCAGAGGCGATCCCATCATTCCCAACCTTGCAGAATTTGATATCCATCACTTCCACCCCCCCCCCTCTCTCTCTCTCTCTCTCTCTCTCTCTCTCTCTTAACATCAATGTGACTGCACAAAGGATAGTAAGCCAGTATTTTACATTCTGAAGTTACTCATGAGCAGAGGAATGAGGCGGTTTGATTTGTCTATTTTTATAATTAATCACGACACTCGCCGCTAGAGCTCACCAGATGAGGTTTGTACCCTCTTCAATGCCACCCCCCCTCCCCCGCCTTCATTTGACCCTTACGCCACCTCGATCATATTGAGAACCCAACTTCAATAGATGCAGACTTTTCCTTAGATAGACACTTAGTCGTGAGTGAATGTCTCCATGAAATTACGCATTACGAATTCTGCCTCGAATGCATTCTTGCCTCTATCAATATCATATGCATGTTTATATTTTGATATTTTAGTGACATGTTATTGAAACCGCGGAAATAACAGAATCTCTCACAGACTGGGAAGCATTCCACCACCACCGTGACAAATTAGTTATAATCTCCTTTTTTGTTGCCAAGATTTAGGACCAAGTTGACAACGCAATTGGCGGTCTTAATGTTCAATTTACTATAGGCCTATCTGGCGTATCAAGTCTAATGTGTGTAATTGAGTTAAGTACATCTATCGACGCACAAGTATGAGAAAAGCAGGTATTTTCTATAGATAAAAAAGGAGTAGTATTTCCTACAGGGAAATGACATGCTATTTAGTGATTTATTCTTAATATACTATTCTGCGTTCTTTCATTAAAGAACTGTGAAATGAAATACTGAAAAGGTGCGGCCTCAGCCCTTTCCTTACACTTTCCCGCCCACTTCCTACCACGTTCACAATAAACCACAACGTACCCTGCGTCCGCCCTCCATAAACCACCTGGTCTCAAAAAAGATATTGAGTCAAAAGTAATATTTTTTTCATCCAGGGGTCACCTTCGCTCTCAATTTTCATTTCAGTCCCAATATGCAGCAGTCGCATTTTCTTAGTTTTTTCAAGAACGTAATTTTTTTACATCCATTCTCTTATTTATATTGATATGTTCAACCGTCAACATTGTGTAATAAAATATAGGACCGATACCCCCCCTCCAGAAGTTGTTATTGTATTAGTATCTGCGGCGATGCATTGATGAATTCCTTTTGGTAAAATACCTATACATGTTAACCCATTAAATGATTTACTATTTCCAGGTATTTGGTATCATCTGTATAGGCTGTAGCGGTATGGCAATGGGCGGCGGGGCGCAGGCCTTCCTCTCGGTGGCAATCATAGTCTTCTTCGAAGGTCTTTTAACATTCATCATCATAGTCAGCAGGAAGGACAGAATAATGGAATATATATTTAAATTTGTGAGTAATTTACAATGTTAGCTGATCTAAACCTGTAATAGTCTAAATGACGTCATGAAATCGCTAGATTGCTTTTGGATTCTAATGCCTATTTTGCCGTTTCCTATTTCGGTTCTGGACATTCAAATTTTAATAAGGAGAAGATTTCTATGATTTTAGCCTAATATTAAAATATAAGTATAATATGTTGATTTTAGATGTGATTACAACAGTTATCACTGTGGCATAGTGTTTTTAACGAAAGAATGTTATGATTGAAGGTAAAAAGTCAGACCATGGCTTTTCTCTAAACACCCGTAGGGCCGACATCATGAATTTTGATTTATTATTCTCGGACAACGAACTGGTCTCTGTGGCTATTTGGGATATTTGAGAATTATCAAAATTTTGAAAAAGTCCTATGTCTTGATTATAAATAAGGGATGTGTCATGTTCTTTTCAGGACATCATCTTCTCTATCGTAGCGTCTTTAGCGTATCTCGTCGTTTCCTGTCTATTAGCTGCTACTTCGGGTGGATGGCCGGCATACATCGCTGCCGTGGTAGGTGTTCAATAAACCCATTCACCAATTTGTCATACTTATTATGTTCTTCATAAATATAGCTTAAAATGATATGCACGACATCTGCATTTTCCAAAGTCACTTTTGCGGATTATTCGATTATCTACATATTATGGATGTATTTTATTATTTGTCGTGATTTTAACGTGTGACTGCAGGTTACATGGTTTAAAATCAAAAATTAATTTATAGAAATACAAAAATACTGACTCACTTGCAGGCGCAACCTCACTAGTTTTCAAATCACAAACAGAATTAAGAACTTTGTCACGTAATTGCATGCACTCGCATAAAAGGATATGAATATTTTTCAATTTTGTGCGTATATATCTTTCTTTTAGGTGTTTGGTTTTCTGAACACGTTAGCTCTAGGTAGCTCCATCGTATTCCTCATCATGTTCTGTCTACCTGGACCTAAATGAAAAAGGACAAGGAAGGAGACAAGAAAAGAGAAACGTTATAGAATCTCCCTGGGGTTACCCAGCATGAATGCATCCATGAAAATGGACAAACGACAAGCTGTTTGGAGACCAGTTGTGTTAAATGAATGTGGTTGTTTATAGTCAAAGGAAACCAACCGAAATACCTTTGCACGCACGCATGCGACTGACATTTAAGATAAAGACAAAAAAAAACGACATTGGCATTTGTCAAAATACGATGCTGTGTAGCTACAGGACATGACATTTCTCAAAGGCAGTAGGTTTCATATTGAAATGTCTTACAGCTGGTTAATGCATTATCTACTAGTACATATACATGTAGTTGTCAGCAGTGCCGAACAGAGGAGAAGATAAACCTAACACTTTGGTATTAATCAATTTGTATCAGAATAACAGCAATGATGCAAAGGGTTCTTCAGGTTGCTCGATGAATTATAACCTTTCTTGACAGGAATAGTAATTTAATCAGTTTGAAGGATACAACACGTTTGTCGAATTTTCAGTGGCAGTCGACCCGCTAAATTGCTTTCAGCTTAAGTGACTTAGATGTCTGGCACGCCTACCGAAGCTGCTTAACGATAGTTTTAAAATTACCCTCTAACAGCTTCAGTAGGCGTGCCAGATATAGAGTCGCTTAAACTGAATGCAATTTAGCGAGAAACCCCTCGGAGATGGGTCGATCCTGCGAGTTCGATCTAGGTATGGGAACTGGGTCTAAAACATTGGTCTAAAAATGTTCGGGCTAATTTTACTCTGTCAAACAGACTCTAGATGTTGACAGGTCGACGAAGATTTCAGTTACACGTCACCGGAATCGTCTGCCGACTCTGCGAGAACAACATGGACGATATCTATGCAATTTGCATTTGATGATTTATCAATTTTGAGCTGAATGGTCTGAAAACGAGGTGATTTTAGTTGATTTTGTTATCTGCATTTTTAGTTATTCTTTTGTGGATATGGACCGCTTTTGTCATTAATAACATATCTTTTTTAATAAAAAAACAATGTTTTTCTCTTGTGATTTACTCATTGAACCTTTTCCTCTTGGTGGATAAAAAGCGCACCAAACTTAGGATTTGAAAAAAATTCAAAATGACCCATGGTGTACCCCATTGGCATTGTGGCATAATTGTGATAGTTGAGATTTATCTTATATCAGAATTCTTTTTATAGCACAGAAACAAAACGACGTGCCTCGACATAAAACAAGATCAATCATACGATCACCTATAACTCCTACAAAATATCAATTAAGCTTATTATTAAGCCGAATACATGGATTTTCTTATGATATGTTATTATATGTATCATTTCCTAAGATTAAAAAAAAAACAAGAAGTATGTTGACTCTACCCATTTAACGAATTTCATAACAAAATTCCAGTTTTTACGAGGCTACAAAATGTATGTCCTAAAATTATAGGTTGCTACGGTTCACCTTACTGTGTACATAACCTGTAATATGTGAACGCTAACTTTATTTTTGTATCTTCACACTTCATGAATCATCAATTATACATTATACCTTACACCTTTGTCTGCCACTGAAGACAATTTGAAGGGGGAGATGGCCGGCTTTAAATTCAGAATATCTCACCCCTACACGTAATTTCCCACGGTAAGCAGATTTGAAAAAAATGCAGGATATGCTTATGGTTTTTACGTAGAAAAATGAAAATTGTTGTCACATCTTCAGTTGCGTGGTATCACAAGACACTGACGCACAAGATGTGTGGGTGGCAACAAGGTGTCCTCTATTAGTGTCACAATGAAAACAATTTCCTTTAAATATCACACATTTTTCTCTGGCTACACATATTTTATATTTGATCCAGAAAAAAAGTTATGCGCAGACTTTGTCACCCAGATGGCCTCTGGCCCGGGTTTCACAAAATAATAATAATAATAATAATAATAATAATAATAATAAAATAAATAAAAACTTAAGTCAGGTTCCCTAGCTAAGAACTTAATTACCAACGTAACGTGGTCACATGCGCACATCTTACCTTATCATAATCGGTGTTACAGCACAGTCATGAAGTTAAAGTTTTTTTTTTTTTTTTTTTTTTTTACCTGGGGCCAACAACAAAGTCCCCATTCCCCTACCTAGATCGATATAGCTATGTCGACCCATCTCCGAGGAGATTCTCGCTAAGACTGAATATAATGAGTTTGGCTTATTTTTATTCATTTATTTATCTTTAAAAATCTTATGTGCGTGTATGTGTCATTTCGTATATGTGCACAAGCAACACAACGATCGTTGTGTGTGTGTGTGTGCGTGTGTGTGTGTGTGTGTTTGTTTGTGCGTGTATGTGTACATGTGTTAGTGTGTGTGTGTGTGTGTGCACATGTGTGCGTGTGTTATTTCATATATGCACAGGCTACATAACAGTCAGTGTGTGTTTGTGTTCATGTAAACTTTGGCGTGCGTTTTTCTTTGTTCGTATGCGTGCGTGTGTGCAATATCGTACACGCACAAACTAACCAACTGTGTGTGCGTGTGTGTGCGTGTGCGTGTCCTTTTACATAACTCATCTTAGGTGAGTTAAATCTGACCACTTTTCTCTCGATCCGTTCTCAACTCCAGATATGATAGATTGCAAAGTCAAAACTGAAGATGAAAATGTTGACCATTTGGTCCTAACTTTGATGCTCTTTTTAATAAGAAAACTCCATTCATCAATCCATCAAATTGAAGCAGTCACCTTTAATTTGTTTGGGTTCAATTTTGAGTGACTAAGGTTTTAAGAGACCAAACGAGCGTAAGGTTTTAATAATGGGTCGCAGTTGTTGTTGTTTGTCACTCGGCCATGAGTTCAAAAACATCAAGGACTGTGCCTAAATCTGTAAATTACGTGCACTAAAAACAGGTCGATGCTGTATAGTTTCCCATTTATAACTAACATTTTGATTGAGATGACACCTTAGCATAAGTTTAGTAAAACACAATTGTAAACGGACCATTTTACATGTGTGTTAACAATAAATAAACTCTTTCTCAGAAAAGCAACAAAAAATCATGTTCTCGCAAATGCCTGAAATGTGACAGCGTTAAGTTTTTGAATTCGACCAACTTAGTTGCCCTGAAGGATACTTATAATTTTAACAGTTCATCCATGACCTTCCAACGTTTCAAATACCAAGCTGCTGACTACAGATCCACACAATGTCAACGCTGATTATACCTTGGCGGTTAATTTACATTTCTGTAACAGGTTCTAGGAAGGCGAAGAAAGGGACGCCCACAAGAAGTTAACTGAGAGACAAAGAGGCCAACCTTCTCGCTTTATTGAAATTGCCGAGAAGTGGAGGGTTATCCAGGTGGGTGATCTAGAAAAAGACATAATTGCACAACCCTGTGGTATTAGGCGATTACACATGCATTGTAGCCATTGTCTATTTTTTTATATGCCAGAAACACAAATCCGTATATAAGCACACCTACCTTCAAGAGTCTAGGTATCGCTCTTCGGCGTCTTTAAGAAGAACACCGCGTCTCTGTTACTCAGACAGCTTACCCTGGCAGTTAACTGAAGACGGGGCTGCAGAGTTTTTCAGAATTTTGGTAAGTAGCAACTCATTACGGTTTTAAAAACGTTAACTGACAACATCAAGATATTTGGGCATCAGGGTATTTCTTCTTTTTTCACTAAATATATACATTTACCGATTTTATATTCTAAATGGAATCCAAAGCTTAAACTTTTTTTACATATTTTGATGAACTACACAAAATACGTAACAAGACTTTAACATCGCGTTGGACGGTGCATTGTTGATATTTTATGCAGCTTTTGCCGTTGCTTTTTTTAAAGGAAGTGAGATAGGGCAAATCTTCTGATTTTCTTCAATTTGCTCTAAGAATTCGATCAAAGAAAAGAACGATAATACCATATTCTGTTGCAGGTAGGCCTACATGCATGCATCCCCTAGACACAGTGCCATTGAATTTTCAACACATTTCAACAGATTTTGAGGCAGCTGCCCAGTGACACTTAATTTCAAAGAGGATTACACAACCATCATGGACAACAGTGCAGAAGACATGGCTATGGCACTTCCATTCACTTCAGAGATTTCCCCCAACTCCTTGAACTTGGGCGTGGCCAATACCACCTTGTCTACAAGCCAGAAAGAGGAAAACTTGACAGTTGCTTACTACTACCAGTCTTCGTGGTACAAACCATGGGTCGTGACAGCACTCATCCTGTTGATGCTACTGATATGCGTGGGTAACGTCCTTGTGGTTGCCGCTTACTATCGAGTCCGCAGGCTTCGAACTAGGAACAATATGGTGTTGATCCAACTTCCGGTGACGGATCTCGTGGCCGGACTTATGATCGCGTTCCACATTGTGACATTCAGTGTCTTTGACACAATAAAGTGGCTCCATCTTTGCATTTTGAGGTACTCTCTGACCATATGCCCGGGCTTGGCGACTATTTTTTCATTGCTTATGATCACTGTTGAGAGGTACTACGCCATAGTGCATCCGCTGAAACACAGACAGCGCCATACTAAAAGGTGGTCTGTTATCATTGGACTGGTGATTTGGACGCCATCTCTGCTCGTCGGTTTTTTCCTCCCGTTTGTCTGGCACAAGGACTGGTCCTATGAGGATGAAAAAGATTGCGAAATGTCGTTAGTTCTTCCAGAGCACTATTTAGGTGGTGTTTTGTCTTCCATTTTTGTCGTCGTATCCTCGTGTATTGTCTGTATGTATGTCAAAATCGAAACAGTTCGGCGGCGGTCAAATTTAAGAGTCAGGCAAAAGGACATAAAAATGTCCAAAACTGTGGCATTGATTCTTGTGTGTTTTTTCACGTGCTGGACTCCCGTTATCGCAATGCTGGCTGTGCATAGTTTTTCTTCTCACTTACAATATACACCAACCACAATAAGTGTGCGTTTTTTTCTGATGAATCTGGCCACGTTGAATTCCGCGCTAAATCCGATAATATACGCGATTCGG
>NW_019774914.1:201348-315117 GCF_001039355.2 Lingula anatina | reverse complement strand
AAAAAAAAAAAAACAAGAAGTATGTTGACTCTACCCATTTTACGAATTTTATAGCAAAATTCCAGTTTTTATAAGACTACATGTACAAATCGTCTGCTAAAATGTTTCTCCTAAAATTATAGGTTGCTACGGTTCACCTTACTGTGTACATAACCTGTAATATGTGAACTATAACATTATTTTCTTATCTTCACACTTCATGAATCATCTTTTACACTTGATACCTAACACCTTTTTTGCCACTGAAGACAATTCAAAGGGGGGAGATGGCGGGCTTTAAATTCAGAATAACGTAACACGTAATTTTCCACGAAAAGCAGATTTGAAAAGTATGCGGGATATGTTAATGACTTTTAAGTAGAAAAATGAAAATTGTTGTAACATCCTCTATTGCGTGGTATCACAAGACGCTGACCACAAGATGTGCAGGCGGCAATAAGGTGCCCTCTATTAGGGTAACAAAGAGAAATCTCCCCCCCCCCCCCAAATTTTGACACAGCTACATATTTTATGTTTAGCGTAGAGTTATGCCTTCCTCACCCAGATGGCATTTGGTAGAGAACAAAGCAGGTCCCAGGTTCACAAAATAAAGCTAAAGTCGGGTTCCCTGGCTAAGAAATTAATTACCACTTTTACATGGTCACACTCGCACATCTTACGCTATCGGGAACTCCTAGTCAACTAAGCAAGGGAACTGACTTAAATTTTTTTTCTGGGGCCAGCAACAAAATCCTTTAATACTCTTTTTAAATATTATACAAAGTGAAATTTGGTACAGACTACGGGACGAGCGTGTGGTCGGAGCGTCGTTCTTTTGAGGATCTCGACAGTCCGGAAGTACATAAGACCTAATCGTATGGTTCTTACCCCATCTTAGTGCGAAGGTTGATCGATCCAAAATCTTTATTTTTATTCAGAAGTTTACTGGTTTGAAAGTCCAAACAAAAATTCAAACAAAAACAATAGCTATCAGACCAATGAATCCCCAGATTTAATATTTCATTAACTTTGCTTATTTTTATTCATTTATTTGTTTGAAAATCCCGTGTGCGTGTATGTGTTATTTCGTATATATGCAAAGGCAACTCAACGATCGAGTGTGTGTGTGTGTGTTTGTGTGTACATGTTTGTGTGTGCATATGTTTGAGTGTGCGTGTGTGTGTACACGTGTGCGTGTGTTATTTCATATATGCACAGGCTACATAACAGTCAGTAGGTGTTTGTGTGTTCGTGTGTTTGTGTGTGCATTTTTTTCGTAGGTGTGCGTGTGCTATTTGCTACTAAACAACATTGTGCGTGTGCATGTGTGCGTGCGTGTGCGTGTCCTTTTACATAACTCATCTCAGGTGAGTTTAAGTCTGGCCACTTTTCTCTTGATCCGTTCTTAACTCCCAACATGATAGATTGCAAAGTCAAAACTGAAGATGAAAATGCTAACTATTCGGTCCTAATTTTGATGGTCTTTTTAAAAAGAAATTCATCAAATCATAAAATTGAAGCAGTCACCTTTAACCATAGATTTTGTTAAGGTTCTATTTTGAGTGACCAAGGTCGTTGTATAATACATCAAGTTTTAAAAGACTAAACGAATGTAAGGTTTACACTCTGGGTCGCAGTTGTTATTGTTGTCACTCGGCCATGAATTCAAAAACATCAAGGACTACGCCTAAATTTGTAAATTACATGCACTTAAAACAGGGCGATTCTGTATAGTTTTACCATTAATAACTAACATTTTGATGGAGATAACATCTTAGCATAAGTTTAGTAAAACACAAATGTAAACGGACCATTTTACATGTGTGTTAACAATTAATAAACTATTTCTCAGAAAAGCAACAAAAAATCATGTTCTCGCAAATGCCTGAAATGTGACAGCGTTAAGTTTTTGAATTCGACCAACTTAGTTGCCCTGAAGGATACTTATGATTTTAACAGTTCGTCCATGACCTTCCAACGTTTCAAGCTGCTGACTACAGATCCACACAATGTCAACGCTGATTATACATGCACCTTGGTGGTTAATTTACATTTCTGTGACGGGTTCTAGGAAGGCGAAGAAAGGGACGCCCACAAGAAGTTACAGAGAGACAGAGAGGCCAACCTTCTCGCTTTATTGAAATTGCCGAGAAGTGAAGGGTTATCCAGGTGTGTGAGCTAGAAAAAGACATAACTGCACAACCTTGTGTTATAACACGTGCATTATGGCTATTATCTATTTTTCTTATGTAAGAAATACAAATTCGTAAATAAGCAAACTACCTTCAAGAGTCTAGGGGACAATTCCCACAGATATCCAATATGGATTGATCTAGCATGGGAACCCAATCTAGGTATCGCTCTTCTGCGTCTTTAAAAAGGACACCGGGTCCCTGTTACTCAGATAGCTTACCCTGGCAGTTAACTGAAGACGGGTCTGCAACGTTTTGCAGAATTTTGGTAAGTGGCAACTAATTGTTATTTTAAAAACAATATCCGACAAAATCAAGATACTTGGACATCAGGAGACTTGTTCATTTTCACTGTATAAATAGTGTGCTTTAAGGCCGGTGATAGGGTTAACTACGCTTAAAATCATGTTTTTGAGTTTTTNTAATCTTTGATAAAATGTTCATTTGTGTAATTTGCATCACTTAATTATGATTTATTATTTTTTATTCTATTCATTTTTGTTTTTCCTCTTACGTTTGTGTGTTTCGACTGACGGTATGAATAAACCAAACAATTTACTGATATTATATTACTATTTTATTTTTAAATGGAATACAAAGATTGAACCTTTGAAACTTTTTAAAAGAATTTTTGATGAGTTACACAAAATGTGTAACACGGCTTTGACATCGCGGTGGACGGTGCATTGTTGTTATTCTATATAACTTTTGCCTTTCTTCCTTAAAAAACATTTTGAAATGTAGCAAATATTTTGATTTTATGCAATTTGCTCTAAGAATTTGATCAAAGAAATAAAACGATTATACCATATTCTGTTGCAGGTAGGCCTACATATATGCTTTCCCAAGACAGAGTACCATTGAATTTTCATCACAGATTTTGAGGCAGATTTCAAAGAGGATTACATAACCACTATGGACAACAGTGCAGAAGACATTGCCATGGCACCTCCATTCACTCCAGTGATTTTCCCCAACTCCTTGAACTTAGGCTCTGCCAATACCACTATAACCACAAACCAGAAAGAGGAAAACTTGACAGTGGTTTACTACTACCAGTTGCCGTGGTACAAAGCTTGGGTCGTGACAGCACTCATCCTGTTGATGCTACTGATATGCGTGGGAAACGCCCTTGTGGTCGCCGCTTACTTCCGAGTCCGCAGGCTTCGAACTAGGAACAATATGGTGTTGATCCAACTTCCGGTGACGGATCTCGTGGCCGGACTTATGATCCCGTTCCATATTGTGACATATTGTGTCTTCGACACAATAAAGTGGCTCCATCTTTGCATCTTGAGGTACTCTCTAACCATATGCCCGGGCTTGGCGACTATTTTTTCATTGCTGATGATCTCTTTTGAGAGGTACTACGCCATAGTGCACCCGCTGAAACACAGACAGCGCCATACTAAAAGGTGGTCTGTTATCATTGGACTGGTGATTTGGACGCCATCTCTGCTCGTCGGTTTTTTCCTCCCGTTTGTCTGGCACAAAGACTGGTCTTATGAGGATGAAAAAGTTTGTGATATGTCGTTAGTTCTTCCAGAACACTATTTAGGTGGTGTTTTGTCTTCCATTTTTGTCGTCGTATCCTTTTTTATTGTCTACATGTATGTCAAAATTGAAACAGTTCGGCGGCAGTCAAATCTAAGGGTCAGACAAAAGGACATAAAAATTTCCAAAACTGTGGCTTTGATTCTTGTGTGTTTTTTCACGTGCTGGACTCCCGTTATCGCAATGCTGGCTGTGCATAGCTTTTCTCCTCACTTACAATATACACCAACCACAATAATTGTGCGTTTTTTTCTGATGAATCTGGCCATGCTGAATTCCGCGCTGAATCCGATAATATACGCGATTCGGCTGCCCGAGTTTCGAAGCGCAATTCGAGAAATGGTGAAAGGGAAGAAATCTAAAATAAACATATCAGTTATCTCTGGGTCAACGAATGTTTCAACGCCTTCTCAGTCCAGTGTCACTGTATAACTTCTAATAAGAAAACTATCAAAATATTAGAATCAAACCTGTATTCATCTGAAAGAAAATAAAAGATATAAAAAAATGCGATATTTTGTTTATCCACTAGAAACGGGTGACTTCAGCGATGACCACAGGTTTCACCAATACAATGCGCTTGCCCACAGTTCCCGTCTGGTGACTGGTTTCTTGCAATGCTCTGAGGGAACAACCTTTGACGTCGAATGCTAACCCTATTGAACACCTGAGGGAAATTTTGGAATGCGCAATGCAGAGAAGAATTAACCCCTAATAATCTGGAACAACTCCGCCAAGCTCTTCTGGAAGAATGGGACAATACACCACAAAACCGCCCACAGGAGATAATGTCAGTAAACCGTAGACTCACACCCTAAAAACTTTCAAAGAGCGCATTCTGTTGCATAATTTTATGACATTCGGTGGCTTCTTTTAAATTTTATGGCCAGTTTTTACTTCTATGAAAATCACTGTGGAAAACAATATTTGTGGGAGTGCATGTTCTTAATTTGAATATGTGGTATAAAATAAGGTCCCCCATGATAGAGAGTATTGTTCCAATTTATTTACACAGGTAAGCCTCTCCCTAGATTTTAACCCGCTATCGTCAGGCTAAGCCTAACCTGTATAATTAAATGGAAGGTGGACCCTCGATCTGTTACACGGACCCTCAGTTTCCTCATAAGGGTATTTGGTAATGGAATAAAAAATACTATTCAGTAGGGTTTATAGCTGTCCTGCGATCATTTGTTACCAAAAGCACATATAGGACTGATGGTGGAATTATCTTTGTGAGAAAGAGTGTATAGTTGGTTACTTTAGATCAGATACATGCCGTTAAATCTAATAATAAGCACACCCCTTTTATCCTTTTTATTTTACAGGATTTTATTCGATCTTTCATCAAATTCCTGGACTTTTATTCGGAGATCCCACTGAAACTGTTCTTCTTTATCTCTGGATGGCCCTGAAATTTAAAAAAAAAGGAATAGACAAGCACCCGTTCAAAGAGATAAACCAGATAAGACTTAGGTTAATTTTTCGGACGATACTACCAGTAGAAAATTATTGGACATGTCAAAAGACATATGAAATAAGTTTGCTACTCAGAGAAATTGAAAAAAATAACAATTGGGGCCTTGGTTTATTTTATGTTTGCTCCCCCCCCCCCCTCTTTTAGCCTGATTTGCTTCGCTAAACCAGAGGGAGCGTTTTGGATTTATGTGAATTCCGGTATCTCAAGGAGGTGGCATACCGACTTAAACTTGGATAAAAGAAGGAAAAGCATCCGTTGATAATGAAGACGATTTATATTTATTTATAACCTATGTAAATGACAACGTGGCACATAAAGGATGAAAAAGTAGGCTAAAATTGATAAGAAAGTCTCAGTGTCGCTTTTTTACCACACTGTATCTTATAAGTATGTGAGTGTACATGTGTGTGTGGGGGGGGGGTGCACCCCAAAATAGTTGTCTGAAAGCGTTGGGATATTGGAATTTAAGTTGTTTTGTATATTTCTATAATGACGAAGAGTTTGTTGACTGCATTACTCAAATTTATTGACATTATCTCATACAAATGACCATCATCTTTGAGAAAAACAAAACAAACCCCAGTATTGGCCTACCAGACAGGTACATGTAGCCCTCTCTGAGTCACAAATATTTGTTTAGGATTTATAACAATACTAGCTCACAATAGGTATCGCCCAATCTCGTGCGTTCAAGATTCAAATAATACTTCAAGCTTTCACAATATAGCGTCGCTTACTTCGGCGTTACTATAGTACAAGGGTCTTGGGCTTAGTTAGGCTCGCTCGCTGTGTCCACAAGAGAAAGTTGCACACAATTTTTAAGAGACGCACTGATTTATCCTACTACGTACGCACTGCTTTCTGAGCCGTTGTGCAAGTATTGGTCTCTCAACCGGGCATTTATATCGGCCACTTGCAGAAAGTTTGTACATAGAATTTGACAGGAGCTGCAAAGCGGCCATTTTAAGTACCTTTCAACAGACAGAATACAACCTGCCCGTTGTTTCACTCTAGGTTTAAGGCCAACAACGTTACCAACTGAGTATTGCTTGAGTGACCACTACCGGACATACTGACCATGGCAGACACAGGGGGACAAGCGACCACCACCACTACCACCACTACGACAGGTTCCTCTGGCACTACATTTAACATAGACTATGTCAAGAGTCCTTTTGGTATCGTAAAGCTTTTGGAACTGGTGAGTATCGTTCAACTTCTGTTCGTCACGGTTCCCGAATATACATGTATTGTCAGTATGCCAGGCAGCTTGGGAATTTGTGACTGGTTTTTATAATTCATATTTAAATGCCCACACATTCTTATCCTGTGAAAGAATCGCAAAATAGGTTTATTTTGCAATGCATCGTCTCTGAAAGCATACTCATTTCATGCTACGGGTAAACTTTTCATCTATTCACCACACAGAATTTTATGAAGTTTACGGGAAAAGGACCGCTCTGGGTAAAATTTGAACTAGGTTCACGAAAGTTTCATGGTAAAAGGTCCAATTAAAAAAAAAAAAGAAAGAAAATTGCTGGCTACGGGTTTGGGTATACTATTTTTGTGTCCAAACAAGATAGTCTTTACATATTAAACACCACCAACATTGTAGAAATGCATTGTCAGTGACAGAGTCAGTAAATGTTGTAAGCGTTGTGGAGTGCAGCGTCACTGACAGTGTCAATGACGGTTTTAAACGTAAGACAGACTGTCAATGACACCGTAATCAAAGACCTGAAGTGTCTTGGAGTACACTCTCATAAAGGTTTTACTTGTAATGGAATGCACTAGTACTGACAGTGTCATTAAGGACCTAGTTACATGCCGTTATTCATATATAAATATATATATATATATACAATCTCTTTCCACAAGCGTCCCTACGCTTCAAACTGTTATTCGCTAGGCCCAGTACTCTAAAGCGGGTATTGTTGGCATGTTTTCTTTCTCCGCAGTTACAATGCCTGAACTATACAATACAAGCGCAAATAAATAAAAGGCGAACTTTTCAACACTTTCTTGAGTGCAATTCTGGCAAATGCACGGGTCACTGTTTGTGCTTGTGATCGGTTATAGTGGTTTGGATTCTGAGGTTTAATTTTAAAAAGCCGTTAACCCCCCCCCCCCCCCGTCCTGCCCCAATATACACGCTGTGTAGGGGTAGCAAAGTTTAGTACCTGCGTTCATGTCTATTTTACGAAAACGCTTAAAACCTAGTCAGCAGGTTTCTTTTACAATCTGGTGAAAAACAGGTTTAAGATAAAATATATGATATATTACGATTTTTATCAAATGATAGGCGATTATTTGTTGTAAAGAAATAAAGAAACTTTAAATATCACAAAGTCTCTTTTTTATGTTTTTCCGTTCTGTTTCTTTATAATAATCCTTTTGCTGGAGGAAAATTATTTGTCAAGTAGCTACAATGAGCTTACAAAATGTGTCATGTTTGGGTCCTTGCAATTATCTTTGCTGGCTTTTCTTTTGTTTTACGGTACTCTTCCAGGTTGCATTTTTTTTTACTCGTTTTGTTATCTTTATACCTCTAGTTAAGGGAATAATAAATACCCTCATCACCTATAAGAGGCTGTTTGAAATAAAAACCCTCTGTTTTGTTCCTAGATCTAAATTAAATCAGTCACTCGACATGAGAAATACTAGTAATAAAGGCAAACACAGTAATGATGTCCAAATTTTGCTCTTACGAACACAAGCCTAAAGATGTATTAGCCGAAAAGGTGCGTCGCGTAGTGTTTGTCACGTCTCATATTTGTCTTGGTTTTACCTATGCTCCGTAGCCTACTATTTCTCATTGACACTGTCAAGTGTTTCCATTCTTAAACACGCCATATGTTAATACACAAGTATCTTCATTTCAGATCATCGGCATTATCTGCATTGGTTGTGTTGGTGGATACAGCACCTACCCACCTACCCAGTGGTTCATGTTTGTAGCGTGTTCATGCTTCTTAGTTACCCTTGCACTGCTAATCATCTTCTTATTGAGCCTGGACACCAAATTGAGCCTCCCATGGCCGTTTGTGGTAAGTTCATGTGTTTTTTTTTAATGTTTTCTCGGTGTGAACTGTGCTTTGGCAAAAATTAAAATACTGAATAAAAAACCTTGGATGTCTGTCTAAAGAAAATCAAAATTGATTTCAAAATTAAAGCATTTAAGTCACTTGCTGATTTCCTTTTTTTACATTGGTATTTTAAAGAAGTTTTATAATTGTTTTTCTATGTATTTTATTATATGGTTGGTCCATTTTTACGGTTTGTGTATATAAGATAATGTTGACTTCTTGTTACTGAAGCGAAACACTGGAATATGTATCAACTGACTTGAGATAGAGAGAGAGAGAGAGAGAGAAGGGTTAATAATTATAGGGTGTGTCGGAGCAAGGAAGTAGACCGAAAATCTTCCGTGGTCGAGTTCATAATTGGGTTAGAGTTCAAATAATTTAATGCTCATTCGATGTAAGTTTTATGTGTATAACAGCCCGGGACTTACCATATTTTTGGTGCTGAGCTAATTGGTGTTTCTTATCTGTTGCTTCGTCCTTTTAAAACAGGCACACTATCTATTTTCAGGAGCTTATCTACGGTTTTGTAGCCAGTGTGTTGTACCTGATTGCAGCCATTGTGTTAGCGGTGTTTACGAATGGAATTGCAGCACTCGTTGCTGGCACAGTAAGTGGATTAAATTTAATTTAAAATAATGAATAAAATGCGTAGCTTTTTATTTTTATTTATTTATTCATTTATTTATATGCGGAAACAGAAAACCAGTGGTTCATGTTTATAGCAATTCTTCATTTGACTTTTCAAACATATAAAAAGCGTAATTATCTTTCTACAGATTGAATAAAATACAATTGCCTTGTTGACTTACAATCATAAGTATCTTCAGTTACATACTTTTTTCAAACCAGCTAAAAAATAGGCCCTACGACTGGCCAACGACGTTATATGGACAGATGGCTTCCATTTGGTGCTCTTGGAACACTACACATTAAAAAAACACTACCGCTGTTTTTCTCTCCGTTTCTCTGCCTGTCTGTCTGAATTCTTATCTAAATTTTTTAATCTCTTTTTTTTTTCAGGTGTTTGCCTTCTTCAACTTGATCGTGTATGCAGTGGGGACTTTCCTAAGCTTCCAGGACTGGAGAGGAGGGTCCCCTGGGAACGTTGCATAGTTACCGATGTCTATGTAAAACATTACATACTTCATGGGATTTTAGTACGTTTTGTCAGACAGAATTTGATCCAATTTGTGGCGCTACACTTGAAGCCTACAATTTGTCTTTGGATTGCAAAGAACGAAAAGGTACACTATACAGTAGTAGTGCTTTTACCCGCGAAGCACTACTTATAGGCATTTTGAATAATGATGGAACACTTTGCTGGTGCCCCCCCCCCCCAAAAAAAAAAAAAAAAAATGGAGCACAGAATTAATATTAGGATTGTACTATAAAACTTAATTCCTTGTTATTTCTTAATTTGGATTTTTTTTTCTAATCTCATCCAGAAATTGTAAAAACGATCTTGCGTGTATGTTTTTGTGTCATTTTATTTAGGTTTCAAGTATAGTTTACCTGATACATTACGTAATAGTGGGGAAAAGGACACGCGTGCCAAAGCCTTCAAGCATAGTCTATGTGACTGCAAGCACAGTCCTTTTGATAAAGCTTTAGAAACACTAATTAGGCTAGATTTGAGGTTTATTGTCGAGCACGATTTATAGCGTCTGATATGTATATTTCTATTTATTGTGATTTTTAATAAAGCTTTTTTTCATAATAAAGCTATTATTCTTACGATTGAGGAGAGAGAGAGAGAGAGAGAGAGAGAGAAACAGAAAGGGGGAGAAAGTCAATAGAAAATACGGACGGAAAAGTCAATACAGAATGCTTCTGTACTCTTAAATCATCCTTACCGCCCCTCCCACTACATGTTCCACCAATAACACGCCCCTAAGAAAAAGATTCAAACCCCTACGGGGAGCAGCCCCCCCCCCCCCCCAAACCACACGCCTGATCTCGGTAAAATGTATCGACGACTCTCGTTTTTCGCATATTTAGTTCATTACTGATAATGCTGTGAGGTAACGATGTTATGAGTGAGGTAACGATAAGTAACGTGTATAATGTAGACTGACCAAACATTTTGCTGCCGCTTAAGAAATTGCAAAATAAAACAAAGCTTTTTAATGTTTGAATTTTCGTACATCCTTAAACTCAAATAATAACATAGGCGAGGTGCTAGCTTCTTCAGAGGCGGGCCCGTCATTCCCAAACCTCACATACTTTGATATCCATCACTTCCAGCCCCCTCTCTCTCTCTATTTACATCAATACGGCTGCACAAAGGATAGAAAGCCAGTATTTTACATTCTGAAGTTACTCATGAGCAGAGGAACGAGGCGGTTTGATTTGTCTATTTTTATAATTAATCACGACACTCACCGCTATAGGTCACCCCCCTCCCCCACCTTCATTTGATCCTTACGCGACCTCCATCATATTTAGAACCCAATTGATGCAGACTTTTCCTTAGCTACACACTTAGCCGTGGATGTCCCTATAAAATTACGCATTACGAAGCCTGCCACGAATGCATTCTTTCCACTATCAATGACATATGTATGTTTATATTTTGATATTTTAGTGACATGTTATTGAAACCGCGGAAATGACAGAATCTCTCTCAGACTGAGAAGCATTCCACCACCACCATGACAAATTAGTCATAGGGCGTATTCCCATAGATTTTAGATCGATGTATCCCCGTGGGGAGTCTCACTAGATTACTGTCAGATAATCCGGCTTAAATGTCCGTCCCGCCTACTACAAGCTGTAAGGGGGTAATTAACGTTCGTGCCCGCTCGGCTGACAGCTATTTAGCGTGAACCCCCAGGGAGTAAGGTCGATCTAGTTTGGATCGATCTAGTTTGGATCGATCTAATCTCTGGGAATGGGGTCATAATCTCCTTTTTTGTTGCCAAGATTTAGGATCAAGTTGACAACGCAATTGGCGGTCTTAATGTTCAATTTACTATAGGCCCATCTGGTAGTATGGAAGCACAAGTATGAGAAAACCAGGTATTTTCTATAGATACATGTAATAGGAGTAGTATTTCCTACAGGGAAATGACATGCTATTTAGTGATTTATTCTTAATATGCTATTGAGCGTTCTTTCATTAAAGTACTGTGAAATGAAATACTGAAAGGGTGCGACCTCAGCCCTTTCCTTACACTTTCCCGCCCACTTCCTGCCACGTTCACAATAAACCACAACGTACCCTGCGTCTGCCCTCTAAAAACTGGTTCTAAAAAGATATTTCAAAAGTAATGTTTCGATACTTTTTTCATCCAGGGATCACCTTCGCTCTCAATTTACATTTCAGTCCCAATATGCTGCAGTCGCATTTTCTTAGTTTTTTTCAAGAACGTAATTTTTTTACATCCATTCTCTTATTTATGTTGATATATTTAACTGTCAACATTGCATAATAAAATAAAGGACCGATACCCCCCCTCCCCCAGAAGTTGTTATTGTATTAGTATCTGCTGCGATGTATTAATGAATTCCTTTTGGTAAAATACTTAAACATGTTAACCCATTAAATGATTTACTATTTCCAGGTATTTGGTATCATCTGTATAGGCTGTAGCGGTATGGCAATGGGCGGCGGCGCGCAGGCCTTCCTATCTGTGGCAATCATAGTCTTCTTCGAAGGTCTTTTAACAATTATCATCATAGTCAGCAGGAAGGACAGAATAATGGAATATATATTTAAATTTGTGAGTACTTTACAATGATGGCTGACCTAAACCGGTAATAGTCTAAATGACGTCATGAAATGGCTAGATTGCTTTACATTTGATTTCGGATTCTAATGCCCATTTTGCTGTTTCCTATTTGGGTTCTGGACATTCAAATATTAATAAGGAGAAAATTTCTGTGATAGTAGTCTAATATTAAAATATAATTACAAAGGTGTATTAATGTGATCATATGTGTGGAATTTCATGTCAGATGGATATATAAAGATAAAAAAAAATTCGTCAAAATATTTAAAATTAGATACATCTTTGCACAGTAGTTGTGGATCGCTACGACTCAGTTGTCAGTTACGAACTACTTCCTGGTTTTCACAAGGTCCTTCAAAGTCCCTAAAACATCGTTATAATTGCAGCCCATACCATAAAACACCCAAAAATACTTAGATATGGACACATCAGATTATATAAATGCCAAAATTCCACATGACAACGATTTATAGCCTCCCGGGAATTCTTTTCCCTTTACGCTCTTTGTCGCGCTGGCGGTCGATGCAGCATGTATTTCAAAACAAGTTGTCTGCAAATTAACCATGATTTTGCACCTTCAAGTTCCGTGACACGTTTTCATATCATGTGCCTATTGTTTCTACAAGTATTCTCTGCCCCAAATGCATAAAGATAAAATGTTATCTTACCGTGTTGTTAGAATAACTGCTTTTTTCTCCAAGCCCACGTCTTCATTCCCATCACCTCCAGCTAAAAATGACCACTCAGCTTTACGTCGTACACCACTACACGTCACTTCCGGCACAATTTTGACCAATGCTGATCTTCTCCGGTACCCTTTACTGGAGCTAGACTTTTTAACGTACGTAAAGCCACTTTTACATACCAGTATAGTAAACTTGAAACGTACTTTAATCTATAAAGTAGTAGTTAGTTACTATGCTTACTTTCTATTCTGTTTCGCTGGCTCGTTTACTCTAATTTTCCTCCGTTCTTCTTCGATGAGAAATTTACTAATGTATACTGCTCTACGTTAAAGACAGAATGCGAAATCAGCGGATGAGACTAAAAACAAAAGACTTTTAGTGACCAATAAAATATTGGTTTCGCTCATCAAGGGGATCTGGCCACCCTTGACGTCAGTAAATGCACCAAGCCCCTGGTTAGCGAACAAAAGGGGATCGGCCGCTCCCTAGACGTCCATTGTGCTGGTCCGCACATCTATCGCAATACTTACAGATACAACACGTTTGTCGGATTTTCAGTGGCAGTCGACCCGCTAAATTGCTTTCAGCTTAAGTGACTTAGATGTCTGGCACGCCTACCGAAGCTGCTTAACGATGGTTAATTACCCCTAACAGCTTTAGTAGGCGTGCCAGATATAGAGTCGCTTAAACTGAATGCAATTTAGCGAGAAACCCCTCGGAGATGGGTCGATCCTGCGAGTTCGATCTAGGTATGGGAACTGGGTCTAAAACATTGGTTTAAAAATTTATACCAATTTTCGGGCTAATTTTACTTTGTCAAACAGATCCTAGATGTTGACAGGTCGACGAAGATTTCAGTTACACGTCACCGGAATCGTCTGCCGACTCTGCGCGAACAACATGGACGATATCTATGCAATTTGCATTTGATGATTGATCAACTTTGAGCTGAATGGTCTGAAAACGGAGTGATTTCAGTTGATTTTGTTATCTGCATTGTTAGTTATTCTTTTGTGGATATGGACCGCTTTTGTCAATAATATCATAACATATCTTTTTTTAATAAAAAACAATGTTTTTCTCTTGTGATTTACTCATTGAACCTTTTCCTCTTGGTGAATAAAACGCGCACCAAACTTACGATTTGAAAAATATTCAAAATGACCCATGGTGTACCCCGTTGGCATTGTGGCATGATTGTGATAGTTGAGATTTGTCTTATATCAGAATTCTTTCTATAGCACAGGAACAAAACGACGTGCCTCGACATAAAACAAGATCACCCAGACGATCACCTCTAATTCCTACAAAATATCAATTAAGCTTATTATTAAGCCGAATACATGGATTTTCTTATGATATGTTATTATATTTATCATTTCCTAAGATTCCAAAAAAAAAAACAAGAAGTATGTTGACTCTACCCATTTTACGAATTTCATAACAAAATTCCAGTTTTTACGAGGCTACAAAATGTATGTCCTAAAATTATAGGTTGCTACGGGTCACCTTACTGTGTACATAACCTGTAATATGTGAACGTTAACTTTATTTTTGTATCTTCACACTTCATGGATCATCAATTATACATTATACCTTACACCTTTGTCTGCCACTGAAGACAATTTGAAGGGGGAGATGGCCGGCTTTAAATTCAGAATATCTCACCCCTACACGTAATTTCCCACGGTAAGCAGATTTGAAAAAAAAATGCAGGATATGCTAATGGCTTTTACGTAGAAAAATGAAAATTGTTGTCACATCCTCAGTTGTGTGGTATCACAAGACACTGACGCACAAGATGTGTGGGTGGCAACAAGGTGTCCTCTATTAGGTTACAATGAAAACAATTTCCCTAAAATTTCACACATTTTCTCTGGCTACACATATTTTATAATTGATCCCGAAAAAAAGCTATGCGCAGACTTTTTCACCCAGATGGCCTCTGGCCCGGGTTTCACATAATAATAATAATAATAATAATAATAATGAAATAAATAAAAACTTAAGTCAGGTTCCCTAGCTGAGAACTTAATTACCAACGTAACGTGGTCACATGCGCATATCTTACCTTATCATAATCGGGGGCCAACAACAAAGTCCCCATTCCCTTACCTAGATCGATCTAGCTATGTCGACCCATCTCCGAGGAGATTCTCGCTAAATTGAATTCTAATTAAGTGGCTTAGATGCCTGGCATGCCTACTGAAGCTGCTTATAATAGTTTATTACCCTCTCACAGCTTCAAACAAAAATTTAAACAAAAACAACAGCTATCAGACCAACGAACCGCCAGACTTAATATAATGAGTTTGGCTTATTTTTATTCATTTATTTATCTTTAAAAATCTTATGTGCGTGTATGTGTCATTTCGTATATGTGCACAAGCAACACAACGATCGTTGTGTGTGTGTGTGTGTGTGTGTGTGTGTGTGTGTGTGTGTGTTTGTTTGTGCGTGTATGTGTACATGTGTTAGTGTGTGCGTGTGTGTGTGTGTGTTCCAATGTGTGTGTGTGTGTTATTTCAAATATGCACAGGCTACATAACAGTCAGTGTGTGTTTGTGTTCATGTAAACTTTGGCGTGCGTTTTTCTTTGTTCGTATGCGTGCGTGTGTGGTATATGGTACATGCACAAACTGAACAACAGTGTGTGTGCGTGTGCGTGTCCTTTTACATAACTCATCTTAGGTGAGTTAAATCTGACCACTTTTCTTTCGATCCGTTCTCAACTCTAGATATGACAGATTGCAAAGTCAAAACTGAAGATGAAAATGTTGACCATTTGGTCTTAACTTTGATGGTCTTTTTAATGAGAAAACTCCATTCATCAATTCATAAAATTGAAGCAGTCACCTTTAACCATAGAATTTGTTTGGGTTCTATTTTGAGTGACCAAGATTTTAAGAGACTGAACGAGCGTAAGGTTTTATCACTGGGTCGCAGTTGTTGTTGTTTGTCACTCAGCCATGAATTCAAAAACATCAATGACTGTGCCTAAATCTGTAAATTACATGCGCTTAAAACAGGGCGATTCTGTATAGTTTTCCATTAATAACTAACATTTTAATTGAGATAACACCTTAGCGTATATTTAGTAAAACACAAATATAAAACAGGCCCATAGCCAGGGGGGGTCGGGGGGTTCGAAAGAACCGCCCCTTTTGGTGGGAAAAGGTCCACTCTGGGTAAAATGTGATCTAGGTTCATGAAGTTTTTATGGAAAAAGGTCCATTTTTCAGAGAAAGAACCCCCCTTTTGAAATTGCTGGCTAAGGGTCTGTAAAAGGGCCATTTAAATGTGTGTTCACAATAAATTATCTCATTCTCAGAAAAGAAACAAAAAATCACGTTCTAGAAAATACCTGTAATATGATAACGTTAGTTTTCGAATTTGACCAACTTAGTTGCCCTGAAGGATACTTATAATTTTAACAGTTCATCCATGACCTTCCGCCGTTTTGAATACCAAGCTGCTGACTACAGATCCGCACAATGTCAACGCCGATTATACTTTTGCGGTTAATTTACATTTCTGTGACGGGTTCTAGGAAGGCGAAGAAAGGGACGCCCACAAGCAGTTAACTGAGAGACAGAGAGGCCAACCTTCTCGCTTTATTGAAATTGCCGAGAAGTGGAGGGTTATCCAGGTGGGTGAGCTAGAAAAAGACATAATTGCACAACCCTGTGGTATTAGGCGATTACACATGCATTGTGGCCATTGTCTTTTTTTATATGCGAAAAACACAAATCCGTATATAAGCACACTACCTTCAAGAGTCTAGGTATCGCTCTTCGGCGTCTTTAAAAAGAACACCGGGTCCCTGTTACTCAGATAGCTTACCCTGGCAGTTAACTGAAGACGAGTCTGCAACGTTTTGCAGAATTTTGGTAAGTGGCAAGTAATTGTTATTTCAAAAACGATATCTGACATTTTCAAGATATTTAATCATTAAACATGTTCTTTTTTTTCACAAAATACATTAATTTACTGATTTTATATTCTAAATGGAATAAAAAGATTAAACTTTTTTTTTTTACATATTTTGATGAACTACACAAAATATGTAACAAGGCTTTAACATCACGGTGGAAGGTGCATTGTTTTTTATAAGGAATTGAACATTTTGAAATGGGACAAATATTTTGATCAATGAAATAGACCGATAATGCCATATTTTGTTGCAGGTACATGTATGCATTCCCAAGACACAGTACCATAGAATTTTCAACACCCATAATTTCAAAGATGATTACATAACCGCCATGGACAACAGTGCAGAAGACCATGATATGGCACTTTCATTTAATTCAGAAATTTTCCCCAACACCTTAAACTTAGGCGCGGCCAATGCAACTGTATCTACAAACCAGAAAGAGGAAAACTTGACAGTGGTTTACTACTACCAGTCTTCGTGGTACAAACCATGGGTCGTGACAGCACTCATCCTGTTGATGCTACTGATATGCGTGGGTAACGCCCTTGTGGTTGCCGCTTACTATCGAGTCCGCAGGCTTCGAACTAGGAACAATATGGTGTTGATCCAACTTCCGGTGACGGATCTCGTGGCCGGACTTATGATCGCGTTCCACATTGTGACATTCAGTGTCTTTGACACAATAAAGTGGCTTCATCTTTGCATTTTGAGGTACTCTCTGACCATATGCCCGGGCTTGGCGACTATTTTTTCATTGCTGATGATCACTGTTGAGAGGTACTACGCCATAGTGCACCCGCTGAAACACAGACAGCGCCATACTAAAAGGTGGTCTGTTATCATTGGACTGGTGATTTGGACGCCATCTCTGCTCGTCGGTTTTTTCCCCCCGTTTGTCTGGCACAAGGACTGGTCCTATGAGGATGAAAAAGATTGTGAAATGTCGTTAGTTCTTCCAGAGCACTATTTAGGGGGTGTTTTGTCTTCCATTTTTGTCATCGTATCCTCTTGTATTGTCTACATGTATGTCAAAATCGAAACAGTTCGGCGGCAGTCAAATCTAAGAGTCAGACAAAAGGACGTAAAAATTTCCAAAACTGTGGCATTGATTCTTGTGTGTTTTTTCACGTGCTGGACTCCCGTTATCGCAATGTTGGCTGTGCATAGCTTTTCTCCCCGGTTACAATATACACCAACCACGATAAGTGTGCGTTTTTTTCTGATGAATCTGGCCACTCTGAATTCCGCGCTGAATCCGATAATATACGCGATTCGGCTGCCCGAGTTTCGAAGCGCAATTCGAGAAATGGTGACAGGGAAGAAATCTAAAAAAATTGACAAAACCATATCAGTTATCTCTGGGTCAACGAATGTTTCAAAGTCTTCTCGGTCCAGTGTCACTGTATAACTTCTAATAAGAAAACTGTCAAAATATTAGAATCAAACCTGCATTCATCTAAAAGAAAATAAAAGATATAAAGAAATGCGATATTTTGTTTATCCACTAGAAACGGGTGACTTCAGCGATGACCACAGGTTTCACCAAGACAATGCGCTTGCCCACAGTTCCCGTCTGGTGACTGGTTTCTTGCAATGCTCTGAGGGAACAACCTTTGACGTCGAATACTAACCCTATTGAACACCTGAGGGAAATTTTGGAATGCGCAATGCAGAATAAACCCCTATTAATCTGGAACAACTCCGCCAAGCTCTTCTGGAGGAATGGGACAATACACCACAAAACAGACCTGTAACCCTTGTTGAAGGCATGCCACAGACCAAAATGACCGTCGGTTTTCACAAAGCAGTAGTTAGTTAGTTGGCGATCGGTAGGCCTAGTTAGCCTATCGATGAGTGCTGTTTCACGAAGCAATCGCTAGTTCTCTCGCTCGTTATTGTCTCGTTGTTACCTTGGATATTTAACTCTAGAGTTTCATCGTACGCATGCGTAATGAGTGAAATAAAAAGGTTGCTTAGTTACCGTTGTCTGTCGTTTGTCTTTGTATCCAATATGGCGGCTACCTTTCTTGCTAACCGTACCGCCAGACGGCAACGTAGACTACGACGTTTTCATGAAANAGTGCCGTTTCACGAAGCAGTCGCTAGTTCTCTCGCTCGTTATTGTCTCGTTGTTGCCTTGGATATTTAACGACTGGTCAGACCAGTCGCTAACTCTAGAGTTTCATCGTACGCATGCGTAATGAGTGAAATAAAAAGGTTGCTTAGTTACCGTTGTCTGTTGTTTGTCTTTGTATCCAATATGGCGGCTACTTTTCTTGCTATCCGTACCGCCAGACGGCAACGTAGACTACGACGTTTTCATGAAAGGCAGAATCTATTAGAATATACACACGATGATGCAATTTACGAGAGGTTGCGCCTAGCTGTGACAAAAAGAGCGGCAAAAAGGTGGTGGAGATCCTTTACGACGACCTCAAAGCAGACGTACTTATGCATTTTCAGCCACCAAAAATTGGAGAGTTAGTGCTTTCGTAACACTTTTACGCAAGAGTTCCACTTCCGGCAGACGGTTTCGAGACTACGGTGAGTAACGAGAGAACTAACGACCGAACTTTACGACTGAACTTAGCGATAAGTTAACTACTGCTTCGTGAAACACCCCTCGAAAATCGCTAAGTTTGCTCGTTAGCGAGGTAGTTCAGTAGTTAGTTGTTCTAACTAACTACTGCTTTGTGAAACCGGCCCCTGAATTAACCGGTATATCGGACCACACTACCCGTTTTCAAAGGTGTGTGTCAGATCGCATTTCGGAGTATCAGTCAGAACACTGACAGGATGAGCCTGCAGTCGTCCTACAAAATTTGTTCTGGGGTATGATACTCCAAAATGCAATATGACACACACCTTGAAAACGGGTAGTGTGGTCTGATATACCGGTTAATTCAGGTTTCTATCATGTGCCGAGTCTGGTACAGGTATGATATTATAGTATACTTTGTTCTCACTCACAGAGTATAGATTGACAGATATCTTAACTTGCTTGTTTATGTATAAAAGTTCATCAATTAGTTTTACATTACCCGTTGTAGATATTTGAATATTTAAATTTTTTTGTATTCTTTAACACTGTATATGTGTAAAAAGTTTTAATATGTAAGTTAAGTAAATGTATTCAGTCAACAATATGAACATCATATATCATATCTTTCTTCAGTATATTTATATATTCCCTCAAAGATGTCAACAGCATAAATATATATGTATATGGAAAGATGTTACAATACGGAACATATTGAATGTATTTGATCTAATATGAACATACATGTACATTTATGTATATTAGTTCATTAATTAGTTTTAGATTATTCATGGCTTACCATAAATATATACGGAAAGATGGTTCAATATCCAGCATATGTTAAGATACTATAAGGTCACTTACAGAGAACTTAGATTGAAAGATGTTTTAATTTAATAGCTATTGTACGGGTGTGTATACGACTTCATTTATCAGTTTTAGGTTAATTATGTGGCTTTTGCAAAATTACCACAATATGGACCTTGCAAATAAACTAATTTCTAATTCAAGTTGTCTTACTTGTATCTTTAAAATATAGGCCTTTATATCGCCTTTCTTTTATGATACTTTATAAAAGCAAATTTATTTATTTAAAGAAAGGGAGGGTTGCAGATGTCAGCCACTGAAAATGATAACACTTCAATACAACATAATAGTCAAAATTGCTGCCCAGATCACAGTGCTAAAACGTATTTTGATAGAAAACAATCCTCAGAGAGACCACTAGCCTCCAAAAGCAAAGCATATGTTCACCGTGATACAGTTGCTATAAAAGGTAATTCAAATGCAGTCTAAGAGAATATCTTATTCCAATAAACTCTATATCTGGGTACCAATGTGTCATTTGCCCAATATCTAAAGTAGCCTCAATTCCCAGATATCTTCAGAGAGAGAGTAGAGCGTTTACCTCTGCTTTATAAACACTGAAACCTCTTATTTTAACTTCTTCAAATTTTAGTTTCCTGTAAACAACACAGATACGGGGAATTTATATAAAATAATAATAAAAAAACAAACATAATACTCGCATAAATAAAAAATACACATTTGATGATCTGTAGAAAATAAAGAGCCTAAAACAGTCATATGGCAACTGGCTGAAAAACGTAACGTCATGGCGGTTATTTGAAACTTTTCAGTGAGTCCGCGTCACGAAGTAGCGCCGTTTCTGGACATCTGCGATGGCTGACGTGAAAAACCGTACCTTGCAAATAAAATCCTTTTAATAACAAACCAGGGCGTTTTGAGTTGTGATTTTGTAAAGATAATAAGAAAAGTTCATGTTATTACTCAAGATTTCAAAGGATTACTGAAACATCCACAAATTAAAATGAAATATGTTCACGATTTTGAATTTATGAAAAAAAATCGGTTTATAAATGACTCTCGTAGGGGGTGGGACTATATTGCGAGAAAAAAGTTGCCAGCCTGAATTTTTTCATTTTTAGATATGAGTTAAAATATCATCCAAAGTTTAAGATTTTGAAGGGAATAGTTTGCACACTCTCTAGTATGGTCACACGGTTCCCTAATCCAATATTCAACTAAAAATCTTGAAAAAAAAATGGCGCTTCTCGATACCTCTGCCAAACTATGAATTTTTTCTATCTAAAAACCGTTAAAGGTTACACATTTTATTCACATTTAATTGAAACTAACCTGAAATCGATGCTGAATCGCATACATCCAGTTTGAACTGTCATATACGTCTTGGCCTAAAGCGCCACCTGTGAGTAGTTACAGAAGTATGAGAATAAAAAGACACGTGTGAATTAGCGTGTTCGTCTTTATTTGACATGGTGTCAGAAGTGGGATCAGAAGTGCCGTGAAAAATCGGACTGAACTATCTCTAGGGGTACTAGAGAGAGAGAGGAAACTCAAATCCATTGACGTAATGGCTAAATTCCATCCTCCGGAGAACTTTAGGTTTCACGCGCCAAACGAGTGGCCGGAATGGCGCCAACGCTTCATCCGATATAGGCAGGCCACTAAACTGGACTCGGAGGCAGGGGGAATTCAAGTATCTGCTCTGATTTATGCTATGGGAAAGGATGCAGAACAAATATTTTCTACCTTTAAGCTATCCACAGCAGATGCTACGGCAGAAAATTCAGAAGGTGAGCCCGAGGCAGAGAATTTTGACGTTGTTATTGCTAAGTTTGACGAGTATTTCATTCCACGAAGGAATATTATTCATGAAAGGGCAAGATTCCGTCAACGCCGACAGATACCTGGAGAATCAGTTGAGACTTTTTATAGAAACTTAGTGGAACTTTCAGAAAATTGTGAATTCACCAACAAGGAGGAAGAGATAAGAGATGCTATTGTAATTGGAATCGCCGACAGAAATTGCTCATTAAAACTCCAATTAAAAGCCGACTTGACCCTGAAAACAGCATTAGAGATTGTTCGCAGTATGGAACTGATCAAATTACAAAACAGTACTAATCCAAGTGTTGCAAACGTGAGTGAAGTGGAGAAAGGAAATAGACAAGCCAGAGGTAAACCCAGAGGTCAAAACAGCCAACAAAGAGGTCAGCCCAGACGATGTGGACAATGTAATCATATACTAGACCACAGACATGCATCATGCCCAGCACAAAACAAAAAGTGTAATAAATGCCATAGAATTGGACACTTTGGTGTCGTGTGTCTCGTACTTTTAAAAGCAGTGCTAGTAAACAAATGGGTAGTGTTCATGAAGTTATTGCAGATGACATTGATGATGTAGAATGTTTCCTTGGATCATTGTTTACAGAGAATAGTAGTAATGATTCAGAATGGAATGTTAAACTAGACATGAATGGTCAGTCTGTAGATTTCAAAATAGATACAGGGGCAGATACCAGTGTAATTAGTAAGGCAATGTATGAAAGTCTAAAGCCAAGTCCCACACTCTCTCCCACCACAGTAGTGTTGAATAGTCCAGGTGGAAAATTAACCAACATTGGCAAGTTTGTAGCAAAAACAAAATTTAAAGAAAAAAATGTATACATTTACTGTACATGTTGTCAGAGAGAATGTGAGTAACTTGCTTGGAAGAAGTGCTTGTGTTGACATGGGTTTAGTAACTAGAGTGTTACAGGCAGATTCAGTTGGTACACTTAAGAGTGACCCAGTACATATTAAGTTGAAAGATAGTGCAAAACCATGCATATAGTGTTAGTGCAACCAGACGAGTCCCAATTCCATTGTTACCAAAAGTCAATGCAGAACTAGAACGTATGGAAAAGGCAGGTGTTATTGAGAAAGTAACTGACCCGGTTGAGTGGTGTGCACCCATGGTTCCAGTTGTGAAACCTAATGGTGATGTGCGCATACAGTNGGGTTGAGGGAGGGGTGGTCAGTACAGTGTTTAACGATCTGGTTATCACAGGATGGAGTGTTTGTCTTGGTATTGTAGGACTTTCTCCGCAAAGGTGTCTCGTCTTTGTGTGTAACTGCTTATGCAGAGCAAGGTGCACAAAATGTGCTAGGACGTCTCGTCCTGACAAAGGTGTCTCGCCTTTGTGTGTGTGTCTGCTTGGAAGATCACCGTTTGGAATGCTTGCACAAGGTTTCGCTTGTGACGGTATCCGTAGTTTCACAAAAGTATCTCGCTTTTGCGGCTGTGGTGCTTACAGATAGCGGCACAGTAGAGGTGGTGAGGACAGTCACCTGCGTGGCCTGTGGTCACTATTGTGAGCTAGCGGGTTCAGACAACGACGTGTTGATTGCTCAATAGTTGAGTAAGAACTCATGTTTGGGGGTGGCCGGTGTGGCGTGATAGACCCGTGCCGTGACGAAACCGTTCTGCACATGTAGATTGAAAGAAGCAACTTCCGGTATGACGATGTCGTCCTAAGTAGGCGCTATGTTTGCACTGAACTATGATTTTCCAATTCATAATTCAGTGGTTTTCGTCATGAGAGAGTATGTATTTGATAATCTTATTACTACAGTATACGGGGGAATGTTGGAAGTGAGTTTTTGATCGTGACTGAACTGTTTTGCTCTGTGTAAAAAACGTGGCAGATCTAAGACTCGTAGTATAAATCTTTTCACTCTACAATGTTCTTTCAATTCAGAGTTCAGTCATTTTCATTAAAAAGAAATTGTGTGTTTGATAATACTACAACTTTCTCTACGGGGAAATGTTGGAAATGCATGTGCAGCTACGTACTGTAAGTCAACAGACTGCTTCCCTCGCGTGAATAATCCGCCAGAACGGTTTATTCACGACGACGGTTTCTTCACGTGACGCCGGCTCATGTCTCAAGTAGGTGGTATATCACCATTACTGACTTAAACTGGGATAAAAGAAGGAAAAGCATCCGTTGATAATGAGGATGATTTATATTTATTTATAACCAATGAAAATGACAACGTGTAACTTGAAAAGATGAAAAAGGCTAAAATTGATGTCGCCTTTTTTACCACACTGCATCGTACCGGTATTTGTGTGTGTTTGGGGGGGGGGGGGGGGGGGGCTTTGCATCCGAAAATAGTTGTCTGAAAGCGTTGAGATATAGATATTGAAATTTAGGTTGTTTTGTATATTTCTATGACGAAGAGCTTGTTAACTGCATTACGCAAATTTCTTGAGATTATCTCGAGCAAATCACTATCATCTTCGGGAAAAACAAGACAAAACTCAGTTAGGGGCTACCAGACCGTTAGTTCTCTCTGAGTCAGCACCGTACAAATACTCTGGCAAATATTTGTTTAAGATTTTAAAAAATACTAGTGCTCTGTAGGTGTGGCGCAATCTCGGGTTTTAAAGATTCAAATAATGCTTCAAGCTTTCACAATATACGGTAGCGTCGTTTACTGCGGCGTTACTATACAAGGGCCTTGGGTTTAGTTAGGCTCGCTCGCTGTGTCCACAAGAGGGAGTTGCCGCAATTTCAAGAGAGGCTCTGATTTCTCGTACTACGTACGCACTGCTTTCTGAGCCATTGTGCAAGTATTGGTCTTTCAACCGTGCATTTATTTCGGCCACTTGCAGAAAGTTTGTACACAGAATTTGACAGGAGCAGCAAAGCGGCCATTTTAAGTAGGCCCACTTTTCAACAAACAGAATACAACCCCGCCTGTCGTTTAACTCTAGGTTTAAGGCCAACAACGTTACCAACTGAGCATTACTTGATTGACCACTACCGGACATACTGGCCATGGCAGACACAGGGGAACAAGGTACCACCACCACCACCACCACCACCACCACTACGACTGGTTCCTCTGGCACTACATGTACATTTAACATAGACTATGTCAAGACTCCTTTTGGTATCGTAAAACTGGTGGAACTGGTGAGTATCGTTCAACTTCTGTTCGTCATATCTGATGGAGTGAGTGTCCGTGGTGTAGAAAGAGGCGTCTCACCTCTGTATGAGAGTGACCAGAGAAGGGTTGTACGAGAGTCGTACAGCCTGGAAGGTGCATTTGCCAGATTTGCACTCAAGAGAGTGTTGAAAAGTTCGCCTTTTATTTATTTGCGCTTGTACTGTAGCTATAGTTCAAGCATTGTAACTGCGCAGAAAGAAAACATGGGAACAAAACCCGCTTTACAGCATTGGCCCTATAGCGAATAACAGTTTATATCATATCACTCCTTCACATAGGCGTAACGGAGGAAAATCCAAGGGAATTAGAGCATTAAAGGAGAATGGTCATATAAAATTCCATTTCTCGAATTCTGAAGATCTAGCACTTAATCTATACACTACAGTTATGTCTTAATCGATCCCCGCCATTTAAAAATTATAAAAACAATCTATTAGCAGAAAAAAAAGCGTTTTAGTAAACCTCACCTCAATATGCAAAAATGAAGCAACAGATCTGGGTCACGTGGTACAATGACGACGATCACGATAAAGGACTCTGAGACTCAGCTGAGCTGCACGGTGCATACAGACAGAGAAGTTTAGGAAAGTTGTATTGAACGGAGTTGAGCAATTTTCGTTATGCCTCAGTGTGTTGCCGTGGCAGGCCCGTAGCCAGCAAATTAAAAAGGGGGGTTCTTTTTTTGAAAAGGTGGACCTTTTACAATGAAACTTATGTGTACCAAGATCAAATTGTACTCAAAATGGACCTTTTCCTGGCAAAAGGGGGGTTCTCTCGAACCCCCCGAACCCCCCTGGCTACGGGCCTGCGTGGGATGCACTAAAAAATACAGGAAAGGATCTGGCATTCACATGTTTACATTCCCGAAGGACCCAGGTTTGAGGAAAACATGGACAGTCAAATTGAAAAGGGAAAACTTCACACCTACGGATCACTCGAGGCTTTGCTCTGACCATTTTGAAAAAAAAAACGCATACGAGCGTGATCCTGAGCTTATGTCACGATTGGGCATGGAAAGTGCTTATAAAAAGCCTATACTTAAACAAGATGCCATTCCTACAATCTTTAGTTTCACCAAGGGGAAAAGCGGAGGTGCCTTCATAAAGAGACTTGTTGGGGGTGGTCGGCTCATGCCCTAGTTAGATTGACTTTGCCGACTTGCAAGTGGGGCGGCTTCGGGACGCGATAAGCGCTTGTCTCTCCGTAGCTTATAAAATATATATATATAGAGAGAGAGTAACGATTGATTACGATATATAGAAGTTAGTTGATTTTCTGCACCCAAAAATTAGTACCTCAAATTTTATTAAACTTTAAACAAAGTTACTCTCTCCTACCATTCAGTATTATCCAGGCGTGGATCCACAGACTCGTCGGCTGAAAAATCTCCGTCAACCTCCGATACCTCGTAATGCTGACTTTCGGCGTCACTTTTAGAATCCGTAGACTCTTCTGAATAATGTATCATTGGTTCAAACTGGTATGGAGAAATTTCGAGGTCAGTTACAAGGTCTTCCATCCCAAATGTCGGTATGTCTTATGATCACGGTCTGTGCCCTGAATATCCCGCGGCGTAATTACTGGCAGCGCGAGCCAGTTACTATAAGTTACTATAAGTAACTGGCTCGCGCTGCCAGCAATTACGCGGCGGGATATTCAAGGCACAGACCGTGATCATAAGATAGCGCGAATAGAAAATAGATTTTTAGAAAATAGACATTCCATGTGAACGAAGCCTAAAATGCGCTCTAGTCACTCGACTACAGTATTTTATACTAGTTGGGATAACCATAATTAAATGCTAGTTAAAGAATTGAATAGACAGGAAAATGGCTTCACATGGCTTCACACGGCTTCACGAGGAATAAGACCCCACTGGTAAGAGATTTGAATGAGTATGAACTTTTATCAGGTGTCAAAAAGTCATCTTACAGGTAGACAATGCAGCTCAGTTTAACAGCTAAGCACGCTCTATTCTCCAGTGGCTCGATTGTCGTCATCGGACCACGTGACAACGTAGCTCATTAACTCTTAGGCCGAGCAAATAGGACGTTTTTTAAAGCCAAAAATTTACAAAATGAGCTTTTAATTTGTGTATTTGGGTAAAGTTATCGTTAGTTGGGCATGTTTTCTGAAGAATATGTTCCGTTCAGGCCATTCTGACGGTAAGACGCAAATCCTTTAACTCTCAAACCCGAGCGTCCCACAAACAATCTCATGCTTTTAACCAGGGGCGCTGTCAAAACACACGTCCTCAGGGGCCCAGCCTAGAGGTAGTTAAACTAAGGCTGTATTCCCAGAGCTTTTAGATCGATCTATCCCCGCGGGGAGTCTCACTAGATAACTGTCAGATAATCCGGCTTAAATGTCCGTCCCGCCTACTACAAGCTGTAAGGGGGTAATTAACTTTCGTGTCCGCTCGGCTGACAGCTATTTAGCGTGAACCCCCAGGGAGTTAGGTCGATCTAAAGTAGATCGATCTAATCTCTGGAAATGGGGTCTAAGGCATGAGCCGACCACCCCCAAACTGTATATACAATTTCTTTCCACGAGCGTCCCTACGCTTCAAATTGTTATTCGCTATAGGGCCAATGCTCTAAAGCGGGTTTTGTTCCCATGTTTTCTTTCTTTCAGTTACAATGCTTGAACTATAGCTACAATACAAGCGCAAATAAATAAAAGGCGAACTTTTCTACCATGGCCCATAGGAGCCTACGCGTGCGTCTTTTAGACGCCCCTTTACATGCGAAAACGACAAGGCCTATGCCGAGTTCGTCTTTTACTACAGAGCTTTGAGAGCCGAAAATGTCATGGCTGTGTCTCTTTCGCCACTAACTGAACGCGTTAGATGCGAGATTGACACGACCCATATCGCGTTCGTCTCTCAAATGACACTGTTATAAAACATGAAATAGGCATGACGTTTGGTTTTCGCAGCTGAATAAGTAGATTCTTATAAACGAAGCTGACGTGACCTTAAGAGACATGTCGCTTTCAACTCTTACAAACCTCAAACAAAATCGACAAGGCATAGGCCTTGTCGCTTCGCATGTAAAGGGGAGTCTAAAAGACGCACGCGTAGGCTCCTATGGGCCATGGTATTTTCAACACTTTCTGGAGTGCAAATCTGGCAAATGCAAGGGTCACTGTTTGTGCTTGTGATCGGTTACAGTGGTTTAAATTTAAAAAGCCGTTAACCCCCCCCCCCCCACTTCCTGCCCTTAAATACACGCTGTGTAGGGGTAGAAAGTTTAGTACTTGCGTTCATGTCTATTTTACGAAAACACTTAAAACCTCTTCAGCAGGTTTCTTTTACAATCTGGCGAAAAACAGGTTTAGGATAAAATATATGATATATTACGATTTTATCAAATGATAGGCGATTATTTGTTGTAAAGAAATAAAGAGACTTTAAATATCACAAAATCTCTTTTTTATGGGTCCTTGCAATCATCTTTGCTGGTTTTTCTTTTGTTTTACGGTACTCCTCCATGTTGCAATTTTTTTAGTCGTTGTTTTGTTATCTTTATACCTCTAGTTAAGGGAATAATGAATACCCCCAACCCCTATAAGAGGCTGTTTGAAATAAAAACCCTCTGTTCTGTTCCTAGATCTAAATTAAATCAGTCACTCGACATGAGAAATACTAGTAATAAAGGCAAACACAGTGATGATGTCCAAATTTTGCTCTTAAGAACACAAGCCTAAAGATGTATTAGCTGAAAAGGTGCGTCGGGTAGTATTGTTCTCGTCTCATATTTGTCTTGGTTTTACCTATGCTCCGTAGCCTACTATTTCTCACCAAGAAGTTATAAATTTAGTTATATAACTTATGTTATAACTTTATAACTTCTTGTTCTCGCTGACACCGTCAAATGTTTCCATTCTTTTTAAAACACGCCATATGTTAATACACAAGTATCTTCACTTCAGATTATCGGCATCATCTGCATTGGTTGTGTTGTTGCATACAGCGACCATTCTTTTACCCAGTGGTTCATGTTTGTGTCGTGTTCATGCTTTCTAGTTACCACTGTACTGCTAATCATCTTCTTATTTGGGGGAGACACCAAACTGACCCTCCCGTGGCCGCTTGTGGTAAGTTCGTGTGTTTTTTTTTTAATGTTTTCTCGGTGTGAACTGTGCTTTAGCAAAAATTAAAATACTGAATAAAAAACCTTGGATGACTGTCTAAAGAAAATCAAAATTGATTTCAAAATTAAAGCATTTAAGTCACTTGTTGATTTCCTTTTTTTACATTGGTAATTTTAAGAAGTTTTATAATTGTTTTTCTATGTATTTTATTATACGGTTTGTGGATTTAAAATGATGTTGACTGCTTGTTAATGAAGCGAAAGACTAGACTATGTATCAACTGACTTGAGAGAGGGAGAGAGAGAGGAGGGTTAATAATTATAAGGTGTGTCGGGGCAAGGAAGTGGTCAGAAAATCTTCCGTGGTCGGGTTCATAATTGTACCACCAGCGTTGGCGCTGGCGGTACACATGATTTTAGTCCCGTTGGATCGTTCCGCCGGCTCCGCCGCCATGTTACAGTTACCGCTTCTCCTCCTAGACGGTAAGGGCCTCCGTACCCATCTCTTGGATTTAGGTCACCTATAATCTCAACTCGTTCCACGTAAAATTTGGGCTTTGTCGGTATTGGGATCTAGGTGTGGCACTCATTGCAATGCACCCTTGTCCAAAAATGGCAAAATTAAATGCTAATTATCTACCCTACGGCTTTCCAAAAGTCATATGTGTAGATTTCAAATATGCCCTTGGATTTGACCTTTGACTTTTATTTCAAGGTCAAACGGGTCAAAATTTTCAAAAAAACGAAATTTTTGACGAAAAAAAATTATTTGCGCTGTTATTCAGACACTACACAAACTTAACCAATAATATTATTGGAAAGTGTTACCCTTTCTTCATCTCCGTGAATTTGGGGTCAATCGGTGCATTTTCACGGGAGTAGCGGCCATAAGATACCGAAACTGAAAACTGTCTCTTATTCGGGAACCGTTAATGCTAGAGACCCATTCTTTTTTGCATTTTGTAGAGCATGTAAAGCCCAACACTGAAAGTGGTCTCCGTTTTTTTTTTTTTTTTTTTTTTTTTGTATTCCATACAGTTTTCGAGTTACGCTGTGTCAAAAAGTACATATTGGTGGTGAAAGCAAAATTTGCAGTACGGTAATGGATAATAAATTTTGAACCCGAGAAAAAAAAACATAAGGCTTGGCGAGGCAAACAACTTCTGGTCAAAAATGACATTATTTCATGAAATTTGAACATCTGGAACTTCTGAGCACCTCCCATTTCAAGAATTTCAACCAAAATGACCTTAAGCTTTTCTTTATTCTAATTAATTTTATGGCACATTCTTGTAACTCCAAAATCATAACATTTAGTCCCTTATGTCCCCAAAGCTGGCAGAGATAGGACCATAGTTACTATTGAAGTTGAACTGGAAGTCATATACTGGCAATCTAAATGTGACCTTGAAATTGACCTTTGACCTACTTTTCATCATGAACTGAACTTGGCAAATTTTGGTTCCCTTTTATCTCCAAAACTGGCAGAGATAGGTCCATAGTTACTATTGAACTTGAATAGGAAGTCATATACTGGCAATCTAAAAGTGACCTTGAAATTGACCTATGACCTACTTTTTATCATGAATTGAACTTAGCAAATTTTGGTTCCCTTTCATCTCCAAAACTGGCAATGATACATTCATAGTTATTATTGAATTTGAATATGAAGTCATTAGAGACAATTTACTGTGACCTTAAAATTTACCTTTGGCCTATTTTTTACCATGAAGTTAACTGTGCAAATTTTAGTTCCCTTTTCACCATGAACTTAACTTTGCAAATTGTGGTTCCCTTTTATCTCCAAAACTGGCAGAGATACGCCCATAGTAGTTAGTTATTGAATTTGAATAGGAAGTCATATACTGGCAATCTAAGTGTGACCTTGAAATTGACCTTTGACCTACCTTATGATGAACTGAACTTTGATTGTACCATTTTTAGTTATATATATAGTTTTTTGCATGTTTTGAGAATTCTTGATTGCATTTTTACAACTTGTCAAGCACAAGACTGGTGGTGGTGTCCCTTTTTTTGTGGGGGGGGGGGGTCTATACGAATGGGCTTACTCCAGCTGGTGGTACAATATTCGGAGGCGGTATCGCACCTCTGATCCTCTAGTTGGGTTAGAGTTCAAATAATTTAATGCTCATTCGATGTAAGTTTTATATGTGTATAACAGCCCAGGACTGACCATATTTTTGGTGGTGAGCTTATTTGTGTTTATTATCTGTTGCTTCGTCCTTTTAAAACAAGCACACTATCTATTTTCAGGAACTTATCTACGGTTTTGTAGCCAGTGTGTTGTACCTGATTGCAGCTATTGTGTTAGCGGTGTTTGGGTACCGAAATTCAGCACTCATTGCTGGCACAGTAAGTGGATAAAATAATGAATAAAATGTGTAGCTTTCTTTTTTATTTATTTATTGCGGAAACAAATTAGCCACATGCAATTCTTCATTCGAGAGTTTAAAAAGCGTAATTATCTATCTGCAGATTGAGTAAAATACAATTATTTTTTGACACACAATCATTAATTGCTTGAAAACGGGGACGGTGACGTAATTTATACAAACCAAATATAAAACACGACAGGCCAACGACGTTATATACATGTATTACGTAGAATAGCGCATGGATAGATGTCTTCCATTTAATACATTACCTCTTGGAACACTACACACTTAAAAAACACAACCGCTGTTTTTGTCTCTGTTTCTGTACCTGACTGTCTGACTTCTTATCTAATTTTTAAAATCTTTTTTTTTTATTTTTCAGGTGTTTGCCTTCTTCAACGTGATCTTGTATGCAGTGGGGACTTTCCTAAGCTTCCAGGACTGGAAAGGAAGGTCCCCTGGGAACGTTGCATAGTTACCTATGTCTACATAAAAACTCTACGTACTGCATGGGATTTAAGTACGTTTTGTCAGACAGAATTTGATCCACTTTGTGGCGCTACACTTGAAGCCTACGATTTGTCTTTGGATTGCAAAGAACGAAAAAGTACACTATACAGCATATTGGGTTATGTGCTTTAACCAGCGAAGCACTACATATAGTCATTTTGAATAATGATGGAACACTTTGTCACTGCATCGTGTTATTCTAAAAAAATCTTCTTGTGTGTAGCTATTATATTTATGCTGAATCTTACCGGGCCAGGAATTCAGCTGTTTTTATATTCTCGGCTGTAGTTGACATGCCGTAATCCATACATTTCTGTCTTTATATTGTCTCCGTGTTCGTATTACCAGGTGCCATATTTTAATCGGTGAAGTATTATTAGGGGTTTCTGGTCGACTAGGTAAAATGTATTTTTGAGTTGTTATGCTCTTTGTTCTGGGTGTATTTCCCAGGTTTTTAACTGTTTGCCTAGCAGTGAGAACCCTGTTGTGGTATCTGGTATACTAGGTTCTGGGTGTATTTCCCAGGTGTTTAACTGTTTGCCTAGTAGTGAGAACCCTGAAGTGGTATCTGGTATACTAGGTTCTGGGTGTATTTCCCAGGTGTTTAACTGTATGCCTAGTAGTGAGAACCCTGAAGTGGTATCTGGTATACTAGGTTCTGGGTGTATTTCCCAGGTGTTTAACTGTATGCCTAGTAGTGAGAACCCTGAGGTGGTATCTGGTATACTAGGTTCTGGGTGCATTTCCTAGGTGTTTAACTGTTTGCCTAGTAGTGAGAACCCTGAGGTGGTATCTGGTATACTAGGTTAATATTTTGTGGGAGCTGTTATGCTCCTATTCTGCTGTATGTTCGTTTGCCTAGTCGGTTTTACCAGATATCCCTGTTTTTACGTGCACGGCTAAGCTGAGGCTGTTGCCTGCATTTTCGTCATTAATAAATGACAATTTTCAGTCATATGGACTTATCTTACTTAATTTGGAGCAAGAGTTTCGTTGTGCTTGTGAACATTTGGCTACATAAATGTATATTTCTATTTATTGTCATTTTTAATAAAGTTTTTTTTCCAAAATAAAAGTTTTATTCTTACGATTGAGGAGAGAGAGAGAGAGAGAGAGAGAGAGAAAGAGAGAAACAGCAAGGGGGAGAGAGTCAATAGAAAATACGGAAAAGTCAATACAGAATGCTTCTGTACTCTTAAATCACCCTTACCGCCCTTCCCACTACATGTTCCACCAATGAAACACCCCTAACAAAAAGATTCAAACCCCTACGGGGAGCAGCCCCCCCCCCCCCCCCCCAAAAAAAAAAAAAAAAAAAAAAAAACGCCTGATCTCGGTAAAATGTATCGACGACTCTCGTTTTTTCGCATATTTAGATCATTATTGATAATGCTGTGAGGTAACGATGTTATGAGTGAGGTAACAATGCACGTTACAACTCGATTTCATAAACGCACTTTTAAGCCGAAGCGACAAGAATTCTCTAAAGAGCGAAAGTCATTGCTTTATGCTTGTTGTACAAATATTCTACCAACTGAAAAAGGCAGTATTTATTCAAATCATTTCAAAGATACAAAGATTGGAGTTGGAGAATTGGAGTATTTGCATTTAACACATTAGGGAAATATCAGTTATTCCACACATTTTTTCAACAGAACTGAATAGGGTATTTCAAATAGAAAAAAAAACGTTATATACTAATTCTGCACACAAATTTCTTTATCAAAATGTTCGCAATAAGTTCATGAAGTATCGACAGACTTGAGTGTTGAAGACAGAGTGGTTTAACACGAACACTTCCGGTCAGCGCAGTATTGGACAGTGAAAGTGGCCCTGCACCCCTTGTTGACCCAGATCTTGTTGCCAAGGAAACCGAAGCTTTTGTTGTAGTCACAGCTTGAACGGGAGTGCTTCTTGGCCACATTGATAGAAGTTATTACTCCATCAACAGGACATTCGAAGTACTTATAATTGTGACTGCTGCAATCGGCATTGCCTGTAAAAAAATTAAGTAACTCTAATAATTTTTGCTCAATAAAATGATACCGATTAAGAAAAAGTAAAGTCAGTTCGACACCTGGTGTTAAAGCATAATTAAATAAATGTCACGTGCCAACACTCTTTGAATCAACAAAAAATAAACTTCACTTTAATTCCAAAGTAAGTGTTTTCAACTAAATATCTACACATTAAAATATACATATTATTTTTACACGTTAAAATAAAATCTTTTTTAAAGCAACTGCAATGCGAAATAATATCTCCTTTTACTTCTTTACAGACCTTTTGGTAACTCTTTTATTTTCTTTTTTTTTTTTTTTTTTTTTTTTTTTTTTTTTTTTTTTTTTTTTTGGTGGGGGGGGGCTTAAAATAAGGTGTGGTTGGGATGTGTGGCTCTTAAATTGTTTTCCCTTCAGTGATATTATAAAGAATTTTTAAAAATTTAAAAAGACACAAAGCTGGACGACAAAAATAACCGATTCCCACATTTTTTTTATAACCCCTTAAACCACATGCATGAATAAATCGCCAACTTACTCTTTTTCACATTTCCGCAGTTGAAATCGACGTAGAAGCGGGCTCTGCAGCCATGATTGACCCACAGATCACAGCCATTCACAGCGAATGAGTGGCCTACGTCACAGGAGGATCTTGACCTCTTGGTCATCACAGTGGCCGAAATAACGTCGACCCCAGTACAACAGGGATTGTGTCGGTAACCATTGCTGTCACAGTCAAAGATCCCTGTAGCGGCTAAGATAGGTTAAAAAAATTATTTGAAACTCGTTGATAATATCTTTGTTGTTTTATCTTTAATGATACAAAAGTTGCACAAGTTAGTGAATCCAAAAAATAGATCCAATTGCTGCATATCTGCATGAAGCGAATTAAAAAAAACGCTTGATTTGTTACCCTATTTCAGCAGGTTGACTTAAACACAACCACTTTATTATAAAAATATTAAACTATAGAAGTTAAAAATGATCGAACCGATCTTCGTTTTTAGCGAATATCCATAGATGCAATGTAACAAATGCATTTGAAACACTAAGTAAAACACAATGTATTCTATCAACGAAAAATTAAGAGAACGAACTCAGCTCCTCTCGACAATTTTACTTGGAAAATCTTATCTCAACATTTCATTTTTTACCTTCGCTTGTACCCCATATCCCAATCAGGCAAAGACTTAATACAACGATCATTTGGCCTTCCATCTTAACTTCTTCTGTATTTGCTCTTACAGCAAAAACGTCTTTCACCTCAAGAGCTTGGTCGAGATCTTGAATGCTCAGTTCTACCTGTACCGCGCTACTTATATTCATTTGTAAGCCGATCCCTTGGACGAGCCTTCTCTTGGAAATATAATTGAAACATAACATTTTATCAGGGACTAAACATCTGGAAGAAGACGTATGCGAAGACATGGTTTCATGCTGCGGTTATAAGTAAAATCAAAATCATCAGTCACGTTTCTTCTTGTGGCCTGAAGACGTACGTTTTAGGTTTTTTTTCTCATTAAGTACTCTCTTAATCTTATATTCTAATAATAAAAAATAATACGTCTTATACACCTCCTTGATTGGAAGGCCATTTGGGACACTTCTACTTTTTTCTTCTCATAAATATAGCACAATCTTTATAATTGATTGTGATAAGGGCGTTTCTTTTTTTTTTTTTTCTTTTTTTTGAGCAAAGATTTATAAATACACATTTTGATTTTATCCCTGTTAGAAATACTCAATCAAAACTTTACGATTTCCATTCATAAAAATATTGCAAAATATTTAAGGCTTATTAATAAAGCCTTTAAGTTTTATATCGATATGTACAAGATTTTTCTATTATTTAATTTGATGTTTAGACCAGTATGTGCTGCTGTTTTAAAATTTTAAGTTAAATTTTTTTTAAATTTTAATGTGTTTTTGTTATCAAATAACGTTGAAGAAAACTAAACTGTACTCAAGTGTATTTATAATGCATTTTTAACACTGTCGTTGTCTTTCTCTCTATTTTTTCTTTTACTTTTTTGCGTCTATTAAAAGTATTTCAGTCTTTTGTTATTTATGAGTTCATTATTATAAATGTTTTTCTCTCCTTTTACTTTTAGATTCACCACTGCATTGCCATTACAAGGCACTGAATTACACTGCATTGCATTGTTCTTGGACAATAAAGGTCTAACTTAGATAACAGGTTTTGCATTTTGATTACTTGGAATGACAGCAGCAACGTATTCCTTGTCTGGGTTATTGGTGTCATCTGTATTGGTTTTTCTGTTGTTCTAAGGTACTCTTCTAGATTGGAATTTTGAACTCGTTCTGCTATTCTAATGTCTCAGACAGTTATAGGAACGATGAATACCCCCGCATGAAGCTGTTTTGAAATAAAAAAACTCTTTGGTGTCTCCTCGATTTAAATTATTGCATTCACTCAACATGACATCAATAAGGACAAAAACAGTAATAATGTCCGATGAAGGCCACATTTATTGTAATGCCTCTCTATTCATCATCATCATCATCATTTAGAGCCTATAGTGTTCCACTGTTGGACAAAGGCCTCAGCATGCTTTTTCCATTGTTTCCTATCCTGAGCCTCAGATTTCCAGTTTGGCCAAGGTTTCTTCTTTAATGCCTCTCTATTAGAATAACTATTTAGATTAGCAATTAACATTCAACGGGTTTTCATAATACCGTTTATGTAACGTTTAGGCCTGAAAAATTATATAACTTAAAAAAAATTGTGCACATATGTCAAGAAGCCTTAATTGTAATAATAATGATGGAGCCAAATTAACCAAAAATACTGATAAGTCAATAGACGTGAGCAAGCCGAAATATGCTAGTCCAAAAGGTGTGGCGAGTAGTGTTTATCACGTCTCAAACTAGTTCATGCTTTAAAGTTACCCTTGCACTGCTAATCCTCTTCTTATTGCGGCTGGAAAAAAAAAAAAAAAAAAAAAAAAAAAAAAAAAAAAAAAAAAAAAAACTTGTGGTAAGTTCAAGTAATGTTTTCTTGGTGTTTTCTCAATGTGAAATGCATTTCAACGAAAATAAAATACTGAATAAAAACCCTTGAATTACTGTGCTGTAAGAAAATTAACAAGTGATTTGAAATCAAAGCATTTATACGACTTGTTGATTTCCTTTTTTATTTAACAAATGAACAAGTATTATTATATTTTTCAATGCTTTTTTATATATGGTTGATCCATTTTAGTACACGGTTAGTTGGTTTAAGACAATGCTGACTACTTGTAACTGAAGGCTTGAATATGTATCAACTGACATGAGAGAGAGAGAGGGAGAGTACTAATCATAAGGTGTGTCGAGGCAAGAAAGTAGACAGAAAAACGCCCTTGGTCGTGATTATACATGTAGTTGGGTTAGGGTTCAAATAATTTGATGAACTTTCGTTGTAAGTTATATATGTAAAACAACTAGGAACTTACCATATTTTCGGTGCTCCCCTATAAGCTGTGTCTTCTTTCTTTTACAACCAACATATCAGTTATTTCAGTAGCTTATCTTCGGTTTTGTCGCTAGGGTGTTATACCCGATTGCCGCCATTGTGTTAGCGGTGTTTACGTACAGAATTGCTGCACTCTTTGCTGGCACAGTAAGTGGATAAAAATATTGAATAAAATGGGTGGCTTTTTCTATGCTTTTTCTGACCGCATGTAACCTTGATTTTACTTTTCGAGGATATTAAAATCGTAATTACCTGTCAACAGAATATATAAGTAATTTGTTGACATACAATCATAAATTGCTTTAAAAACTAAAATGACATAATTCATGTATTTTGTGCATTGACAGATGTCTTCCAACTAATACACTCCTTCTTCAAGAAATACACATTAAAAAAACGAACATTGTTTTCCTGTGTGTGTCTCTGCCTGTCTGTCTTGACTTTTTATTTATTTACCTTTTTGTGATTTTCGACGTTTGTAATGAAGCATCTTTTTCAAAATACAGCTTTGATTCTTACAATGAGAGAGAGAGAAAGCGTTGAGTAGCATGGGCGAGAGAGTCAATAGAAAATAAGGAAAAGTCAATAGAGAATGCTCCTTAACTTTGAAATCATCCTTACTCACCAGTCAGAGAGAAAGATTTAAACCTCTACCGGGGGAGAGCACAGCCCTTATCATCCCCCCTCCCCCCCTCCAACATGAGCTGGCTGGGTAAAATGTATCAAGCACCCTTTTTCTTGCATATTTAGATATCATTGACAATCATTATCAGGCCTGTAGCCAGGGGGATTCGGGGGGTTCGAAAGAACCACCCTTTTTGCTGGGAAAAGGTCCACTCTGGGTAAAATTTGATCTATGTCCTTGAGGATTTTATGGTAAAAGGTCCACTTTTTCAGAAAACGACCCCCCCCCCCCTGAAACTGCTGGCAACGGGCCTGATTATTATGTTACGAATTTGTTAACGGTGTACGTTACAAACCGTTGTCATTAACGCAGCTTTTAAGCCGAAGCAACAAAAATCTTCTAAAAATCTCGCGGCGAAAGACAGGTTCGTGTTACTATGAGAACTATTTAAAATCGCACACGTTGCAGCAGTACTTATTTAAATAAATTAACAGAAGCGAAATTTGACTGCTTGATATAATTTTATTCATAACATGAGGCAAATATCAGTTATTCCACACACCTTTAATTTCAACAGAACTGAATAAGATATAAATAGACATAACTTTTATACTTAATATATACAGGGCCGTAGCCTCCGGGGGGGCAGGGGGGGCAGCTGCCCCCCCTGGGATTTGAGGTGCAAATAAGTCAAAATATATATATATTAACAGATTGAATACACTTCTTGTATCTTGTTGAAATACAATCATGAATTGCTTAAAAAGAACTAAAGTGACATGATTCATACATTTTAACAAGAACACTTTCGGTCAGCGCAGTATTGGACAGTGAAAGTGGCCCTGCACCCATTGTCAACCCAGATATTGTTGGCAAGGAAACCAAAGCTTCTGTTGAGGTCACAGCTGGAGCGGGAGTGCTTCTTGGCCACCTTGACAGAAGTTATGACTCCACCGACGGGACACTCGGCGTATTCATAATTTCGACTGCTGCAATAGACACCGCCTGTAAAAAAGGGAAATTATGTAACTCTAATAATCATTTTCGTTCAATATACTGATACGGACTAGGAAAAACTAGTCTGTTCGAATACAGGAATCGTAGTGTTCAAGTGTAAACCAAGAATGTGAGCGTATTGTGATATGCCTACCTCATTAAAAAAATTAAGGCGAACAAAACCTGGACGACAAAAGTAGGCCAACAGTTTCTTGAATCCTTTTGATGACTAAATCCTTTTGATAACTCCTAAAACTACGTGTATGGATAAATTGCCAACTCACTCGTTTTCACATTTCTGCAGTTGAAATCGATGTAGAAGCGGGCCCTGCATCCATGATTGACCCATAGGCTACAGCCATTCGCAGCGAATGAATGGCCTTGGTGGCAGGAGGACCATGACCTCTTGGTCATCACCCTGGCCGAAATACCTCGGACTCCCGTGCAACAGGAATTGCGTCGGTTAAGATTGCTGTCACAGTCAAATATCCCGGTAGCGGCTTATATAAGTAAAAAAAAAATTAATGCGTTGATAATGTCTTTGTTGTCTTATCTTTCTTGGCACAAAAGTTGCACATGTGGTGAAAAAAAGATCAAATTGCTGCATATCTACATGAAGCGCATTTTCAAAAAACGTTTGATTTGTTACCCTATTTCCGTAAGTTGACTTAAAAACATAAACCTACATTATAATCAAAAAACAAATGAAAAGTTAGTAGCTGAAAATGATCGAACCGATCTTCATTTTTAGCAAATATCCATTAATGCAATGTGACAAATCCATTTGAAACATAAGTAAAGCACAATGTACATGTGTTCTAACTTATCAACGAGGAATTTTAATTCTCTTAAAAGAGACTGAACTCAGTCCCACTCGACAATTTTACTTGCAAAACCTTATTTCAACATCTTATTTTTTACCTTCGCTTGTACCCCATATCCCAATCAGGCAAAGACTTAATACAACGATCATTTGGCCTTCCATCTTAACTTCTTTTGCGTTTACTATCACAGCAAAAACGTCTTTCGCCTCGGGGCTTCGTCGAGATCTTGAATGCTCACTTCTACATGTGCCGTGCTACTTATATTCTGCTCGCGAGACAGTACACGAGTAATTTTCACGTACAACTCAGCGACAAGTGTTTTATCTGGCTTAAACTACGGCCTCTGATTGGCTACTTGCACTAGTGAATGCAAAAGACCGTGGAACGCACGGATTTCTGAGTACCTTATAACTTACAATAGCTTTTGATTGGACAAAGAGCGTCCAGCGAGCATACTGCTGATTTAACAGTAATGAATGGTGATATGTGTTCACTGACAAGGTAGTTTTATTCACAGAAGGGTTTACAATCACATCTCTATCATCAGAATATACGCTACGCATTTAGACTGTGGATTAATATTTTATAGTTAGCATTACTCGGAGGGGGGGGGGGGGGTTGAAGGAAAATTAATCAACTTGTACAAAATCTGATAACAGATTATACATGTATACTATTTTTCTCAAATTTTATCTTGATTGAAATAGCATACCGTAACCGGCGACGAAAAGAAAACCTCGGGTATAGATCTCTGCTTCGATAGAAGTGTACAAGCGCCTTGTCTTCTAGACCATTATTGTAAATAATAGGGTCAAGGGGTTTATTCCTATATTTGTACATTTCCGATCCACTATCCCCCGTCTCTGTAGTCGACTCGTTGTTAGTTTCACCGCTTTCGGACTGACTGTCCTCTGACTCTGTGTTTTACATTTGGGTTTGCTCCGGGAGGAGGGAGGACTCAGCAAACACAAGCACGTTATAATGTGGTAGCAACGTGCTAGCCACGTGATCTGAACGTGACGTGTTTGCTGGGGAGGAAGTTGGTAGGGGTAGTTCTCTAGTTAATTTATTATATATTTATTATATTTCTATGAGTTGTTTACAATGTATTTATTGTGAAATATGGATATATTACGAACGGTTGATATCCCTTTAAAAAAAATAAAAATATTGAATAAAAACCCTTGAATTACTGTGCTTTCAGAAAATTAACGAGTGATTTGAATAGTAAAGAATTTGAATCACTTGTTGCTTTCTTTTTTTATTGAGCAAATGTTTTTATTGTTTTTCGATGTATTTTTATATATGGTTGATCTATTTTTAATTAACGAGTGAGTTGGTTTAAAATAATGCCGTATACTTGTAACAAGTCTTGAATATGTATTAAAACTGACATTAGGGAGAGAGAGAGAGAGAGAGAGAGAGAGAGAGAATTAATAATTATAAGATGGACCATGACAACTATTTAAAAACACACACGTTGCTGCAGTATTTATTCAAATAAATTAAGAGAAACGAAAATTGCTTGGATTATTTTTTATTTAAAACATGAAGCAAATATCAGTTATTCCACACACCTTTAATTTCAACAGAACTGAATAAGATGTTCCAAAATAGATATAACTGTTGTACAGTGTACTCCTTTATATATGCATATGTTTTATATCTTATTTAATTTTAACGGAAATGAAAAGGGATATTTCAAAATAGAAATATAACTTTCAAGTACTAATCATGCACAATTTTCTTTTTCAAAATGAGTTATATCAGCAATAAGTCCATGAAACATCTTGTATCGACAGACTTGAGTGTTGAACACGGATTGGTTTAACAAGATCACTTCCGGTCAGTATTTGTTTAGCAAGAACACTTCCGGTCAGCGCAGTACTGGACAGTGAAAGTGGCCCTGCACCCATCGTCTACCCAGATTTTGTTGGCAAGGAAACCGAAGCTTTTGTTGAAGTCACAGCTGGAACGGGAGTGCTTCTTGGCCACATTGATAGAAGTTATTACTCCACCGACGGGACATTCGGCGTATTTATAATTGCGACTGCTGCAATCGGCATTGCCTGTAAAAAGCATAAAATTAACTAGAATCATTTTCGTTCAATAAACTGATACGGATTAGGAAAAACTAGTCTGTTCGAATACAGGAAGCGTAGTGTTCAAGTGTCAACCAAGAATGAGATAAATAAATGAATGCAACGTGCCTGCATTCTCTGAATAAACAAAAGTTAAAAAAAACTTCAATTAGTACCTCTATATGCGTTTTTAACTAAATGCCTTTCACATTTAAAAAAAAAATTACAAAGTAAACTTACTAAAATCTTTTTAAAAAGATTGCAATTTGAAATCATGTCTCTTTTTACTTCTTTATAGACATTTTGGTCACTCCAATTTTGTTTAGGTTGTTAAAAGCGTTGTGTTTGCAAATTGCAACTCAACAAATTATTATCCCTCAAAAGTTTTTTTAAAAGGTGAACAAAACCTGGACGACAAAAGTAGGTTAACTATTTCTTAAATCCTTTTGATAACCATTTAAACTACGTTTATGGATAAATTGCCAACTTACTCGTTTTCACATTTCTGCAGTTGAAATTGACGTAGAAGCGGGCTCTGCACCCGTGATTGACCCATAGACTACAGCCATTTACAGCGAATGAGTATCCTGCGTCACAGGAGGATCTTGATCTCTTGGTCATCACACTGGCCGAAATACCTCGGACCCCCGTGCAACATGATTTGTATTGGTAACCATTGCTGTCACAGTCAAAGATCCCCGTTACGGCTGAGATAGGTAAAACAATGTTTGAAAAATGTTGATTAATTTTTTGTTGTTCTATGTTTGTTAATACAAGAGTTACAAGCATTGGTGAATCGAAAAAAAAAGAGAAAAAAAGGAAGAAATTGCTGCATATTTACATGAATTGATTTTTCATAAAACGCATCAATTGTAACGCATCAATTATTATTTCCACACGTTGACTTAAAAACATAGGCCTCCTTTATTACTAAAAAATCAAACTATAAAAGACGAAAATGATCTCACAGATCTTCATCTCTAGCAAATGCTCATTAATGCAATGTAAAAAAAAAACATTTGAAGCATTAAGTGAAGCACAATGTATTTTAACTTATAAGCGAAGAGTTAAGAGAATGAACTGGACCCCTTTTGACAATTTTCTTACAAAAGCTTATCTCAACATTTAATTTTTACCTTCGCTTGTACCCCACATCCCGATCAGGCAAAGACTAAATACAACCATCATTTGACCTTCCATTTTCTCTTCTTCTGTATTTTCTCTCGGAGCTAAAATGTCGTTCGTCTCAGATATCGAGAGCTTGATCGCAACTTGAATGTCCAGTTCCATGTACGGCGCGACTTATATTCATTTGTAAGCGGATCTTGTGGACAAGCAAATTTTTGGCAATAAATTAAAGCGCAACATTTTTCTCGGGAACTAGATATTTTTAAGAGGTCGCATGGGAAGACCTTATTTCCGGCTGCGGTTAGAAATAAGATCAAAATCATCGGTCACTTTTCGTCTTTTGACCTGATATTTGACAGATATTTTTGATTTTCTCTCATATTCAAATTCTATACTCTCATACTCATATACTCTAATAATTAACAGTAATGATGTAGGCTATATATATATATATATATATATATATATATATATATAAGCGTGAGTGTGGTACAGAGTGCTCAACAGTCCGGAGCATTTATGCACAATTAAAATAAATAAATAAACAAGAGACATGTAAAAGGTATGCCCAGGAAGTTTATTTAAAATGGTTTTTAGACGTTTATCTACACAGAGTGACGACACTTACGTCGCACGCCGTGTCAGTTACGTCACCTTATGCGGCCGACGCATGGATATTATTTCAGTTCTTTTATTTTGAGTATCTGGTGTTATCATTATTAACATTTTTTCATCCAGGCAGAGGTTGCATAGGTGCTGATTTCTCCTTTGTGGGCAATCAAGTTGAGATCTTCTGGGTATGCCCGTGAAACTCGGAGTCGGGGTTATTACATGTATCTTGTTTATTTATTTATGTATTTATTTTAATTATATATATATATATATATATATATATATATATATAATATATATATATATATATATATATATTAAATTTTATTTTAAAATTATTATATCCTATTGCTTCATCTAATAAGGTAAGCACGACCTAAACTTCTCTCTCTCTCTCTCCTAGCTGCAACTTTGTTGGATTACGAACTCTCTTTGAAAATATCATGTGCTAAGCCTTGCACAGAGTTTTTTTGCAAATGATTTACTAATACGTAGTTTTCGAGATACACATTTTGTTAAAGCTTTATTTTTTATTCATAAATTTCTAAAATATTACAGTGGAAAACCTGTATATAATAAATTTACTTGAAAACCACACGTAGATGGTTGTGTGTGATAAATCTCATTACACTATAAACATGATACAAAATAATTCTTCAATCACTTTTTGAGCACTAAATCAGTTTTAGCTGTGATCAGTTTTCCACATAATCATGATCTGCAAAAGTGAAAGTCACTGCAAGGATGGTACAGGATAACACATAGGACATTATAAGACCATAAATTAAATAGCCTAATAGCCTGAGTCAAAGGTTATCAATTTAATTGCCTTAACGACGGCACTAATATTGCTTGAGCATGCAGGATGTGCGGCACATGTTTTAGAGTAAAAGGGAAGTTGCCAATTTAAATAGGATATGCTTCGGACAATTAAGGAGGTGCGTCTTATAGACCTTCGTGATTGGAAGGGCATTTGAGATATTTCTACTTTTTTTCTTCTCACAAATGTATCACAACGCCGCTTTATGATAAATAGTGAAATTGCCATTTCTTGGAGCAAACATATATAAATACACATTTTGATTTTCTCCTTTACTGTTACATGTAGAAATACCCGATCGAAGCTTCACGTTTTTCATTCATAAAAGTGTTGTGTACAAACGTGTCTTCAGAACCACGAAATCGCAATTCCATAAATTTCTCTTCTTGTGTTGTTTGTTTACATATAAATAAGGCTGTCTGTTTGTTATTGAAGTTGGCAAAAGATGTCAGGTATCGCATGCAGAATAGGGGGCCTATCTCCACCTATGTGTAGGCCTACTGCGTACATCTTGGGTTTATTCATATTCCACAAACATTCCTGTCATGCCTCATTTTTCTTTCTTCCTTTCTTTTTAAGTTAAAAGGGGGGGGGGGGTCAATATGTACAGTGTATACTGCTTAAGAAATTTCTACAATTCAGCCGTGACTTAGGCAGAGACAGGCCTAAATAGAATAGTTTGATAATATTTAGATTTGTCTTTCTGTATGATGTTCATTTTTTTTCCTTCTCCTGGGAAATTATTGAAGTATTGTGAAATCAGTAGATTTAATGTTTGAATTCAAGTCTTGAATTACTTATTAAATGAGAAAATAATATGCCCTAATAATAATAATAATCGACACAGTAAGAAAATTCCACCAGTTAAATTGGAATTAAAAGTAAGAACATTTTATAAAATAAAACGGTACAAAATTTACCCTGAAATGAGAATTTATAGCTCCAACCGGTGTAACAGGAGTGGAAGTCAGATAGGAACCGTAGTCCGTCTCCCATTACTTTGTACAGGTGTCATTCGTCCCATATACTAACCTCAATACTCGATACGGAATCGCCCGAGTTTGGCCGAAAGACTTTCCGATGCCTGTCTTGCTCTTCCGTGTTAGGAGACCTATAAATTTCCTGCTGTAACGTAGCGTATCTTCCTGAACATGTCACATTAATACAGCATTTCATCTCAAAATGGGTCATATCTACTTGTAACCCAGCAGTTTTTGCTGCACATGGATGGCATCAAATCAAGGAATGATTATGCGTTAGTTCATTTCAAACGTAATTCTATGGTTTCAAACAAAAATGTAAGTAAACAAAACTTGAAGCTGAACATAAATCTTGCTGTTTTTCTGAATCTTTAGTGGTTTCTAATGTAAGTGTTCACCGGTGACAAATGATACCACTGTATGTTTTAACATAATTTGTCTGTAAACATGACAGGAAACTTGTCTAATGTGCTCGTTGCATGCGAGGTCGTTGTCTGGTCAAGCTCATTTCAAGCTGTATAGTACAGTGTAGGCCCATATACAAAGTGAATGGAGGAATGGTCTAGCTGTAGTCTACAGTGTAGAAATTATTGAGATTCCCATTTGGAGGTTTGGAGATTCGCTTAATATTTCACATTCATGCTTCGGTTATTTGGGCACTATACTTAATGGCAATGTAAATGTTATAGAGTAAACACACGTACATGTGGTACAGTGTGCACTATATTTACAAAATTTTTAAGTTGTAGATATATATTAAATTATACCATGAATGTGGAGGGTATTTGGTATATTGGACTCCAATTAACTGTTCCCTGCCCAACTTTGACATGGATGGATTAGATCTAAATAGATAACCTGCTTAATTGCTGCTATTCCCATTGTTGTGCACTAAATGACTCCTCATAAGGAAAAGATTATATCAGAGTTCCATTTAGAGGATGTCAGGTCAGTTATTTACTCAATAACCTGATCAAAGTAATCAGCCTTCAGTACACCTGGATCTGAAAAAGACTTGAAGGTAATGATCTTTAATTTCCTTCGTTACTCTGGGTCAGATTGCCTCTTTTTCTTTCCTTCACATTGCCAGATTACCAGAGTAAAGGTTTTTGCCATTGTTTTAGAAAAACATTTTTTTTTCCGGAAAATCCATCCACTACCTAATTCCTTTAATCAGCTCTACCAATTTTTTTTCATTCATTACTCCAATATTCATAACAGTTTTTAGTATGTGGAGTTTTGTCATCATGGTTTCTGATCCGACTCTGGCAGGCTCCATGTACCAAAGACCAAAAGCCTCTAACCAGTTTTATGAAGGTTTTGTTTTCACATGTGTCTTCTCAACATTTCATTATGTGGTATATCTTGTCCAGTTGGGCAAGTTTAAAAAAATGTTTCATGAAACAGACTGCAGTGTGTTACTCTTGTACTCTTTTTCCAATGTTTGTCAGTATGTGTCTTTGCATTCATTTTATGTTTTGCTTTTTACTAAATGCAAAATATGACAAAATTTGTCTGTTGTGCTTGTGATTTCCCAGCTAAGACTTAGCTGCTTGTCAGAATGCATTACATAGATTTCCAGTAGAACAATTCACTGTTGTAAGTTGTCGGCTACATCTTTGGCCATGTCATACTAACAGGTTTAACTAACAGATCATACTAACAGGCTTTACTTACAGTTACCATCCTTTACAAAAATGATATCTGGTGTCTTTTCCCTTCCACTTGACATTATAGGATATTTATACATGTAAAGAGAGATTGAGTCTAAGACCCCATTCCCATAGATTTTAGAGCGATCTATCCCTGTGGGGAGTCTCACTAGATTACAGTCAGCTTAGCCGGCCTAAGGGCCTGTCCCGCCTACTAAAAGCTGTAAGGGGGTAATTAACTATGGTGCGTGCTCGGCTGACTGCAATATAGCGTGAAGCCCCAGGGAGTTAGGTCGATCTAAATCTTAATCCCTGGATCGATCTAAATCTCTGGGAATACACCCTAAGTCACCCTAGAATACGTTTTATTATAGCCCAATCCATTCAGAATTTTTATCTCAATCATTAGTATAATTATTTATTATATATATATATATATATTTTTTTTTTTTTTTTTGAAAAACAAAAGTGATAAATACTCATTTTCCTTAAGCCAAATTAGATTATGCTTATAACACTTGAGTAAAATTTACTTTCTGGTATATGCTACAGTGAAATCCTAAATGTCATATAAATATTGGTAATAATGAATTTATAATACTGAGTGCAATTCATGTAGCAGCTTGCTCATATGAACCTGAGTTCAGATAGTTTTTTTTTTTTTTTTTGCCAGTCAGTAAGGTATAGAAAAAGCCATTAGGAAATAAAGGCCATATGGCAATTATGCATGGTAATTTTCACGGCTATATGTGAAGTACATGGGATATTATTTTATCATCATGATAATTACTGGGTTAAGCTGGAAATGTGGAAGTTATTTACAAAAATAAAATGGCATAAGCATGAAATTCTCCCCCCTCCCCGCCCCAAATTTTTATTCTATTATATTTTATTATGATTATACTTTGGTAATGTTCTAATGTGGATTGTTACTTTAATTTGTGTCAAGGTTGTATATGAATTATGTATATATCTTTTTAAACATTTAAAAGCTGGCTTGAATTAAATACATACATCTGGTAAGATTGAAATTGAGTTTTGTTTCCTTTTGTTTCAACCCCCTTATTCATTCTGCAAATATCTTTATTCTGTATATGAAAGAAGTAACTGAAAATTGGTACAGTGCCACTATTTCACAATTTGAAAAATTTGCAGTATATCAGAAGCAAAATAAATAAATAAATTATAAAATAAAAAAATAATAAAATAGATGTTAAGCATTTTATGAGTAACTGGTCTGAATCACTCGATGTGATTTTCCTGATATGATTTACAACTTTCTTTCCTAGCCGATATTGCCTGTAGAATCGACTTGTGAAGGGAACGGCACCATGATGTACTGCATGACCTCAGAGCATGCGGCGGGGGAGGACTACACAGAGGTGGCCAGGCACTTCAATGTGGACGTAAAGACTGGCTTAAGTCATGCAGAGGCAGAAGCCAGACAGAAGGCACATGGATATAACGAATTTGAGATTATTGAAGAGGAGACTTTATTGAAAAAATACCTTGGTCAGGTAACAATACACAGGGGTGGATGGAAGCCATCTTCTGGGTCCTCCAGAAGGGAGTCAGAATTTTTTGTGGCAGGGGATGGCCAAATATGAAGGATGGATCAACAAAGATAATTTGGAAGACTGTCAGAAAGTATCTCTGGGTCCACCTCTGATACAAGGACTTAATATTCATGCACCGGTTGTGGTCTGGAAAGAAATCCAGAGCAGATTTTTATTTTCAATTGTTCAAGTGTATAGTTTTAAATTTTCGAACAAGTTTTAAAGACAGCAAGTTTTGAATCAAAATAGCATCCATGGTAAACTGAAAGTTTTGGTAGATACAGTATGTTCTTACTAAAGTCTAATTAAAGATTCATTTGATTTTTAATTAAAGCACACTTTGTTCATTGATATTTTGCAACAGGGTTGGTTTGAGAATTCTAAAAGCCAAGTTGCATGCAAGTTAGATGGGTTTTAAAGATACAAAAAATGACGAACCGTGAAAAAATTATGAAATAAGGTGTTTAAAACGTGGAAGTAATTACCTCGAATATTTAACACAATTTTGGGACACAGCTACAAACCTCAAAATACATTTATTTATTTATTGCTTACTATTACACATTTTTATGTTTTTTGTTTTGTTTTTTTCAGTTCAAGGATCCCCTGATAATGCTGTTGCTGGGCTCAGCTTTAGTCAGTGTTCTTATGAAACAGTTTGATGATGCAATTAGTATAACAGTAGTAAGTATGCATAGTTTTTATAGTTGCTATGTGAGAGGAGAGGAAGAAATTATTTACTCGGTTCAATAATTGGTTGGTGTTGGTGGCGAGAGCCGGGAGTCACCCTGTGTTGCTTGAGCAGTAACACCTTGACAACCGAGCGGCACGATAAATTGTTAAAATACTGAGATGGATATTTGAGCGAGGTTGGCAATTATTGAAGGTGAGGTCAATAAAATTTTATGGAGATAATAATAATGATAATTATAATAATGATAATAACATCAATAATTTCTTCTGTCACACATTTTATTAAAAATGTCAATGTATGTTATTAAAGCATTGAAATTAATTTATGAAATTAATGAAGAATTGTAACGTTAACTTTTTAACTTAAAGTTAAAAGATAAAATGTTTAATATCCAAGATATACAATATAATATCTAATTTCAAAAATATGATACTAAGATTGTTTTGATCGGTGGATAGTTTTGAAAATGTGCTGTGAAGAGAGATTTCAAACTGTTCAGGTTCTTAGCCATCCTGCTAACATTAAACAGAATATGGTCTTTCTGAACTCTCATGTACCCCCGACCCATTTCAAAATTTTCAGTTCTATTTGCTGCATATTATCAGCAAATGAAATGTGTTTTCCACACATGTCACATTCACAAGCATTGAACTAAAACTTGCAGACATTCTTCTATTGAACACAATTTAATAATGCTGCATGTGATAAAAAGAGATAAAACCTTTTTTTAGAGAATCATCACAGTTTTGTATCTTATTCTATAAATGTCTGTATGAAGAATTTGAATAACAAATGAAATGACATTATTATAGAAGAGTGACGTTTGTTTTTCAGGCCATAACAATAGTGGTAACAGTGGCATTTATACAGGTAAGGAAAAAACTCGATACGTGCAGTTAGACAGCTGTCAGTAAAAGAGTGAGTAAAAAGGTGTAATACATATGAAATGAAGTGAAAATTTTAGTGAAAGTAGAACTTTACACCTGTCTATTGTGTAAAATACTGACTGAATTCCTGTATAAAATTCACACTTCAGATCATGGTTAACTGATGTGTATAGCTATTTTTCAGATATAATAGCAACACAAGAACTTTTCTCCTCCACTGATCATTTATTTGCACTGTTTTTTAGGAATATAGATCAGAAAAATCCTTAGAGGCCCTGAAACAATTGGTCCCTCCAAAATGTCACTGGTAAGTCCATCAGAAAATGACCTGTTTTTTTTCATATTGAATTTTGATTATAACATTAGGATACAGAGACAAAGCTGCAGATTGCTTCATATGAATGGTGGATGTCATTGATTTTTTTATTAAGATATATATGTTTTAATAATTAACCATTATGTTTGTAATCATTCTTCTCACACAATTTTTCAATCAGCACACTGCATATTATATCGTAAGGTAAACAGTTGAACTGGTTTTTGAAAGCACCACAATGTATTCTTCACTATGCCTGGTTGAAAGTTCATCTTTTATTTATGTAAGGTTTTTAGCAAGTACCTTAATGATTTAATATGTAATTTTTTATCACATACCACTGATTCTATCTTAATGGCTGTGATAATGAATTTCTATTCCATATGAAATACAAAAATGGATCTGCAAAATATGTTTAGATTAATTGCTTTGAAGGAATGAATGGATGAGTGTATTTTACATTTAAGATTTTAAAAATCATAAATGCTCTCAATTGCAGTTTTCATGGAGTATTTTATGCTTTTCCTTCCATGCCTAATGAATAGAATGTTATAAGGCAGCCTATGTATTACTGTTCCTCCAAATTGTCTATATTTCAGCCTCCGTGATGGTCATTTAGAAACATTTTTAGCTCGGAATTTGGTACCAGGAGACATAGTTCACTTGACTATTGGTGACAGGGTTCCAGCAGATATACGCTTATTTGAGGTAAATTTTTGTGTCTTCCATCCCAGGGTACCACAAACTTTCATTGTCCCATTATTGATTAAACTAAGCTCTGTACAATGATTTTTACTCTCAGAGGTGCAAACATACCATAAAAGTATTTTAGCGTGTTTAAGGGCCTACCTCTGAAAAAAAAAAGCCCAAAACCTTAGTCAACTTTGCATAGTTGGCTATCAATTCCATCATATTATAAGCCAATTAAAGAACTTGAGAACTTTTGTGAATCAGGCCCTAGGTCAGAATACGTATTGTCATTAACTTGGTGGCAAGTGTACCTCAGTTTACCAGGAAGTTTCATGTTAGCATTTAAGATGGTTTAATTGATGTGCGCACAATGCTACAGGTGTCCACATATAAAAAGTTCAAGTATAGTATTTTTAAATTACTGGTACTGTTATAGTCTGTTTTAACAGGAGAGTAAGTAAATATTATTCTATCATAAATAATATGTCCAGGTTGACTGTAAACTGTTTAAAAGATTTTTAGCTTGTGTTTGATCATTTTCATTTATGATCCAACTACCAAGCTAATGAACATTTTTGCTTATTTACAAGATTATTTTAATTTAGAAATCTTATGCTAGCGCACACTGAGCTTAGGACATTAATGATGACTATTACTGTTATTATTTTTCTTTATTATTTTTTAACAATTTATTGAGGTGCCATGTTCATTTTCAACCACAGTGTTGATTGTGTTTACAGACAACAGACTTATCCATAGATGAGTCTAGCTTTACGGGAGAAACCCAGCCAGCCAACAAGACTTCAGCAGTCCAAGGTGCTAAGATTAATAATGGTATTGCAGACAGAAGAAACATAGGCTTCATGGGGACTCTGGTCAGGTGTGGGAGAGGAAAGGTGAGCTAGCCACACATAAATGTCATAACACCTTGTCAGTTATTTCTGATCGGTCTGTTATTAGTTTTTTTCAAGATTTATATTTTTTGTTGATTACAATACCAAACTCTCTGATGTGAAACCAAGATTTATCATTTTATTTGGTCTCAGTTGCTCTTTCTCTCTCTCTCTCTCTCATGCATAAAGTATAAAGGGATAAAAATAAGATAACAATCTTCTAACTTTAATACTACATGTTATTCAGATTTTTACTATCAACAGAAAAAAATATATAACAAAATCATTGTTTTCTTTCATCTTTGAGATTGGTTTTTAAGTGTCTTTCAATTCTTTGCAAAATGAAAACAAAATGTAGTGGATTGAGTTAAAAGCAGAAGAAGAGGAAATTTTGTTTACTGTACTGTTATTTTCTTCATCAGGGTATAGTCATAGGTACTGCAGAAAATTCAGAGTTTGGAGAAGTTTTTAAAATGATGCAGGCTGAAGAGGTGAGTTAAGTTAATTTGTTTATTGTCTGTGCATTACTACTTATCCATGTGAATTGCTGTTTTGTAAGAATAGTCAAAATGATGAATTTAAGAAAAATATAATCCAATTTCCATTTGATTAAACCGAAGCAGAATGTGTTATTAGCTTTTGACAGAATGTTAATATATATGTCCTTGAACTTTGTTATTATAACTATAGTGGCTCTAACATTTGTTAATTCTCTATTGCTGCATAGCCTCCCAAGACCCCCCTGCAGCGGAGTATGGACACCCTGGGAAAACAGCTGTCTTTCTATTCCTTTTGCATCATAGCTGTGATCATGTTGATAGGCTGGCTGCAGGGCAAGCACATGTTAGAAATGTTTACTATTGGTGTAAGGTTAGTATGGAACAAGGATTGGTGGTTACCTAGGACACTTTTAGTACAGAATCAGCATAAAAAAAATTGATGTGATGGTGGCCTTTTTCTGTAGGAATAGCACACATAAGGAATAATAAGTAAAGATATTTTCAGTCAATTTGTGCCATTCTATCATGATTTAGTTCAATTTAACACAACAGAGAATGCACAGAAATGAAGACAATGCATTATCTGCATCATAATTTGCATCCAGTAAAAAAAAGAAATCTCATCATAACTTGCAAATAATTCTCTTCTATGAAGAAAGTCTATAATCTGAATCATAAATTGCATGTGGTAAAAGATCTCATCATATCTCACTAATAATTCTCCTCATCTGTTTCCTGTGAACAGCCTGGCAGTGGCTGCCATACCAGAGGGTCTCCCTATCGTAGTGACGGTCACTCTGGCCCTGGGGGTCATGAGAATGGCCAAAAGAAAGGCCATAGTTAAGAAACTGCCCATAGTGGAGACTTTAGGCTGTGTGAACGTCATCTGTTCGGACAAGACGGGCACTCTCACCAAAAATGAGATGACGGTGACGCATATTTATACATCTGATGGACTCCATGCAGAGGTTAGTATGGCATGTTTCATGATAAGGATAACTAGGGATAAGGATAAGGATAACTTTTATAACCTAACTTATTCCATTATAACCGCTCCCACTGCCACTTTGCCTTGCTGCAGTGTGACCAGCACAGGATGGTAGCAGAGTTCCCACAATGCTTAAGATTCCTTAATGTATTGTGATTTATTAAGACCCTTAGAAAAATATCAGGCCTTCTGCAAATTCGCAGCAAATTTGCTGCATTGTTGCTGCACACTACAATTCCTTCTTGCAAACTTGCTGCAATAGGGCTGCAAATAAGCAGCAATAATTTTCTTTTTTGCAAACTCCTGCAAAATTGTTGCTGCAAACTTTTTTATTTTGCTAAGGGGGGCCAGTAGTCTGATGGTGGTAGTAGTCCATTCAGTCTGTTTCATGTCAAAGTTGGCTCTGTTGTGAACATGCCTTAACATGCCCTTTTATTAATTTTGTTTCTCACCAGGTCACAGGGGTTGGGTACAATGGCAATGGGGAAATCCGCTGCAATGGAAACCTAGTCAAAGACTACACTCATCCTTCTATTAGCAAACTCATGGAGGTAACTTTGTGAAGATGAATTTTTTCTGTACAACATCAGGAGAGAATATGTTGATGGCAAATTGTTTATACAATTTCTAAGAAAAAATCTTTTAATAGGCATTTTTTACAATAAATTGATTTGTAAATAGTATAATTTTTCAAATTATAATAGACTGTTATGTTTAACAAGTGTGGTGTTAGAAATTTGAGGGTTACTCCTATACAACTATACTTTTAGAAAGGTCGAGATGGAGAGAGTTCTACAATGAAGTTTTCAGCTTTAAATTGTTTTCTCTTTTTTCCAGGTGAGCTGCTTGTGCAATAACGCTGAGATTGAAAATAACACTTTATTGGGTCAACCCACAGAGGGAGCGCTCTTAGCGGCTGCTATGAAGGTCAGTTATGTACTCATATACAAAATTATGAAAAAATATGAAAAAGTTCAGCAACCTTGTGATTCTCTAAGATTAAATCAACACTTTTTTATTTTCCATCAGTAGCTTAATTTGAAAAGTTTTGGAATTTATTTATTTATTTATTTATTTATTTATTTATTTATTTATTTATTTATTTATTTATTTATTTATTTATTTATTTATCTAAATCTGGTGCATCTTTTTAAAGAATTTTTACTTCTTTGAAAAGAAAAATGTATTATTACACAACCTTAATGCCAGCATGAGTATTTATGCAGTTGTATACATGAGTTAAATTTCCAATTGCAGATGAACTTATACAACCTGAGAGACGGGTATGACAGGCTTCAGGAGTGGCCTTTCACCTCCGATACTAAAAAAATGGTTGTGAAATGTGTGCCAAAACAGGGACCTGTAAGTATAATAATCATAAAAACCTTTTTTTTTTCATACTTATCCCCTGTGTGACCAACTGTATATCTGTCATAAGCTTGTGTATATGTTTAACAGTCTGAGGCATTTGTGAGAGAGTAGTCTCTGTAAAAAGGCTTTACTCGGTAATATTTAATGCCCATATAAGAAAATTTGTTATCTTTTAACAGTAACTGCAGTGCACCATAAGCTTGTGTATTCACTCAATCATCACTTATAACAAGATCTGATTTGCTTTGTGTTTAGCGCCAAGAGATGTATTTTGTAAAAGGAGCACTAGAGCGTCTGCTGCAGCAATGCAAGACATACTATTCTAGGGGGGCGCCCTTGCCACTCACAGGGGCTCAGCAGCATGCTTACACATTAGAGGCCTCCAGGATGGGGGTGGCAGGGCTGAGAGGTAAGAAGACCTAGTGTTATGAACAGGTTATCATTCGAAACGATGTTTGTAAGTTGATCTAAGAAGAGGTTTTTCAGTGGATTTGCTCAATGAGCTGTAAAAAAAATACACACACTAGCACATCAGTATTTGTCTTCCAGTGTTAGCCATGGCCTATGGTCCCAGTATGGACAACCTGATGTTTGTGGGTATGGTGGGGATGATAGACCCTCCCAGGCCGGGAGTGAGGGAGTCCGTAGAGGTGCTGGTGTCCAGTGGGGTGGCCATTAAGATGGTCACTGGGGACGCTGAGGAGACTGCTGCAGCAATTGGTAAGCTGGTCTGAAGGTAGATAAAAGGTGGATAAAAATACATTCAGCATTTTCAGATATTGTTAAATAGCATATCTTAATTGAATTAAAAACATATAATTATGTGGTTTTTGCTGGCGTTTAAAAATGAGAAAAATTACTTTAAAAGTGGTGAAATTTCAAATTTTTATATTTTTGTTACAATGCCCAAATTTGCCATTTTGGCATAGTTCTTCACAATAAATTAAAAGAAAATCTGAGAGGGTCATATTCCAATGCCCCTGTGTTATTTTTCTGATTTTTACAGAGACTGGTACTTAAAAACCAGTTTCAATTTTCTTGATGTATCCATATGTCATTATTCAGTAATTTTAACTGGTAAGGACTCATAAAAATTATAACATCATTCTATCCTTTTTACCAGGAATTCTGTTGGTCACTCTGACAGTATAATCATTAGAATATGTGAACTATGACAAAGAACTAGTACATACTAGATTTTAATTATAACACTGGATAACTGATTAAACTTGGATGTAAACTAATCCTTAGAAAATTTGTGAGATGTGAATTCATCAAGCAGGTGCTTGGTTGCTATACCCCTCTAATTTCCTATGTAATATGTACCATAAAATGCTTTATGCCGATATATTTTGATTAATACAGTGTGTTATGTTATCTTCCAGGAAGCCGGCTAGGTCTCTATTCTCTAGGAGGACACACATTATCAGGGGAGCAGCTTGATCAAATGGATATATCTGAACTCCAGCGTATAATCAACAGAGTGGCCGTGTTCTACAGAGCCAGTCCCAGACATAAGCACAAAATTGTTAAAGTAAGTGTTACCATAATTGTGATGATTATAGCACTTAGTACAGTTTTACACAAATTAAAATGCACAGGCACAGACAGATGCATACACCTTCATGATTACACACATGCAAACATGCACTTAGACACACGTGCACACTGGTTCAAACTATACAGTACTTTCGCACATGTACACAGATGGAAAGAGAGACAAAGAATACTCTTGCAAATTATTTCAGACTTGTCTGTAAGTATAAATTTTGTTGTTGTTTTTATGGTTAGTGGCACAACAAGTATATATGAAGATATAAATTATTTTTTATTTAATTACAACAGAACAAATATGTATATAGATACAGACTCTTTTTTTAATTTTTCAATTGTCCAGGCCTTACAGAACAGCAAGTACATAATTTCGTAGATAAAATTTCTTCATTTTTTTTAGATTCAAATCAGCCAGGCTTTACAAAACAACAAGTATCATAATTTTGTAAATATAAATTATATTTTATTTATTTTTTATTCCTCCAGGCTTTACAGAACAACAAGTATATAGTTGGTATGACAGGGGACGGTGTGAATGATGCTGTGGCGCTGAGAAGTGCCGACATTGGCATCGCCATGGGAACAGTAGGAACAGATGTATGCAAAGAGGCGGCTGATATGATTCTGGTGGACGATGAATTCTCAACTATCATGTTAGTATTCTGAACTTCCGGAAATTTTCATTCTATTCTGCATGTTCTCTACTTTCTGAGAGTTATCAGACTGAGTGCAAAAATTAGGGAGTTTTTTTTTAGTTAGATTAAAGGTGTTGATTATTTTTTGTCAATATTTTCTTTATTTATTTAAATTTAAAAATGGATAAAATAATTAGGATTTTAAAAATCATCATCATCTTCATTTTGTCAGGTGTTCTTTCCTGAATAATCAGGGTTGGGCCTTTTCCTATGTATGATTCTCCATTCTTGTCTGTTTGTCTTCATAAATGGGAAAAAAAAAAGAAATAAATGCTGGAGCAATGCTAGAATCAAGATTTTGTTACTTTTAATGTATGTTTATGAATTTATGTTTCTTTTAGGTCTGCAATAGAGGAAGGAAAAGGCATATTTTATAATATCAGGAATTTTGTGAGATTTCAGCTCAGCACGTGAGTATTAAGCTGCACTCAGAATGAGCACTTACTTGAACCCAGATAGCTGTATTTTGGGTCACCAGATTACCAAAACACTAATACCGAGGTTTAGACATTTGGTCATTTTGGTACTTTGTATTTAGGTATAAAAGAAAAAAAGGGATACCTGTATTGCGTGATTCAGATACAAACTTGTCAAAAATCTATGATTGTTTAATAATGAAATGGGTTTTTCATAGTCTTTTGTGTGGAGGTAGCAAAAAGGTAAATCATTGCTACAGAGACAAGTATGTGTTTTAATTTGTAAAGCATGGTATTTTGACCCTTCATCAAAGGGCCTGGATCACATGACTGGAGCATATGACTGACTCTTCAATGTGAGCTCTGGAAGTTACAGTGACAGTTTAACTTTTGGAGCTCATATCCATGAGAAAGCCTTATATGATATTGTTTATTTTATATTATATAGGAGTATAGCAGCATTAACACTAATCACCCTGTCCACTGTATTTGGCCTTCCCAATCCTCTGAATGCCATGCAGATTTTGTGGATCAATATAATCATGGATGGGCCACCTGCGCAAAGGTAAGTACTGGCAGTTCCAGGATAACATGGAGTTAACAGGGCTCGACATTAGCGCCTGTCCGCCTGTCCGGGACAGGTAAAAATTCAGTTCGGACAGGTGAAGTTGCAGGGTTGGCTGTCCGACGGACAGGTTATGTTTTATGAGAAATTTGGATCAAAAATCTTTAAAAAATCATTTTTTGTTGCATACTAACGTCTTTTTGCCTCTTCCTAGACAACATTGAAAAGAGTGACCTACTTTTGGCACAAAACACATGCAGTCGCAAAACGAAGTCTGAGCAAACTTACCGCCAAATTATGAAAGTGAACACCCTCCAGAACTTCATCGGACAAAATTTATTCACATATCAGGTTCACTACTGAACATTTATTTAGTTAAAATCTACGTGCTCTAGTAATAAAGACACTTCCAAAAACAGAAACTACACAAGTAATGTGCTTGAGCCAGATTGGACTGGATGAACTGGCTATATCTAGTTCGTTGTCAAGGCAACATACTGCCTGTCAATCAAACACGTGGTATGCTATCTACTCACTATAGAAAGTGAAATCTTTGGGACTGAAGATCTTGTTGAAATGTTGTTTATTTGCCAAAATATAACCTGAAATTTTGTATGATGCTTTCTTTAATGACTCTAGCATCACCTCTGATATTTACAGTTTAAAATTTAGTGCTGAAATATGATAAATTAACATTGCTCTCATATACCAGTGTTATATTGATGTAAGGAAGAAATAAGTAATAACAAATATGAGAATCTAAATAGAAAGAAGGGGAACCTTTTTATGCTGATTTTATTTAATTCATATATTTTTAAAAAATCAAACGTGATAACCCCTTAAGAAGTTAAATTGTTGACATAAATATAAGTAAAGTATTATAAAATGAATATAAAATAATGAATAAATAAAATAATATATATAATTTTCATTGAACTTTATTCAAATATTATAAAATTTGAATATTTTTATAAAATTATTTTAACAGTACCACCTCCCCACTTCCCGCTCAGGTTTTTTTTTTTTTTTTTTTTTAGCTTTGGTTAAACTTCATGTGAATCTGTTATCAAATTGCAGACTTATAATTAGTAGACCCTGTACCCCAAATCCTAGAAGAAGCCCTGATGTTAAATATCAGACTTATATGCAAGATTAAATCTTCAGGAGTTCACAAGTATGAAAAAACAACTTTTTATCTGAACATAAATTCACTTTAAGGTGCATTTTCGGGGCTCATATGACTGAATGTTTTGGTAATATATACATTAATTTAAATGTATGACTACACGTATTAATTGACAAAGTTCAAAGGTATGAATAGAAAAAAATATTGGTTTTGTGGACAGGTTGGATTGAAAATCGGACAGGTCAAATATATGAGCACCTGTCCGAAGGACAGGTGCTCACAAAAGTTAGTGTCTAGCCCTGGTTAAGGGTGCAAAATTTGTTTGGCACTTGACAGAATGGAACACCGTAAAATGAAAGATTCCAAGAAAGAAAAATAGAAAATAAAATGGAAAAGGGGGGGGGTTTAAGGGATTTTCTTAGCTTATTAACAGATTGTATGCTGTTAAATGTAAAAGCATGAGGCAGAAAAATATGAAAGGTTTTGATGTTTAAACAAATTGTCTAGATAGTCAAATGAAAATATTTCTAGTTTTGACAAATTTTAAACTAATATGAACCACAGAAGGTTATCAGTCAGATACTGCTTTATATCAGCAATAATTGAGCTATTCCTTTTTATCTCAGTTTGGGCGTAGAACCAGTAGACCATGATGTCATCCGCCAGCCTCCGCGCCGCGTGAATGATTCCATACTGAGCCGAAAGCTGCTCTCCAACGTGGTCCTCTCTGCTTTAATCATAGTCACAGGGACATTGTGGGTGTTTTGGAGGGAGGTAAGTTTATTACATACTCAGGGGTAGATCCAGAGATATTTTATGGGTCTTCCAAATTATCTTTGTTGATCCATCCTCCGTTTTTGAACGTCTTCCGATAAAAAGAATTAGATGCCGACAATAGAAACTTGAAAAATTCTGACCATCTTCCAGAAGACCCAGAAGACGGCCTCCATCTACCCCTGATACTCTCAGTACTGTGCTAAATTTATATAACTGTGTATTAACATTAAGGGCTCATTCCCATTGAAATAATCTGGCACCATAGATCGATCCAACTCCGCGGGGACTCTGTGACTACAATCAGTTTAACAGATTAACTTGTATTCTCTTGTTTTGAACGTACTCATAAGTTTATTACATACGGTAATTACTCCATCCTTTCAATAGGGGAAATTGTGAATTTTACAGATACTGTATTTTTCAAAGTCATAATTTTTTTAAATTAGAACATTCCCATTGAGTAGAAGCAACAAAATTAAAAGCAAGCTATTCTATAGTTCTATTCTATGCAGTAGAAACCCAATTTTTTATGATTCCAAAATTATGTAACTGAAAAATTGATAATTTTTCCCCATTGAAGTGATTGAGTCATTACTGTAAGTATATATTAACAGTAAGCACTCATTCCCATTGAAACTGTCGGTCTCCATAGATCGCTCCAACTCTGCAGGAACTCAGTGAATACAATCAGTTTAACAGATTGGCATGTCTCCTCTTGTTTCAAATGTGCTCATATTATCACCAGCTTTGTTGTATTTTATCAGTATTTTATTCAGTGGAAATAGAAAACAGAGAAACGACATCTGCAACGTTTCATCAGTTTTATTTCACTTTTATTATTCAACAATTACAAATAAACTGATTGTACATCAGGTTTTAATTACATCAGGCCTTTTTGATTCATTAAGGCAGGAAATACACATTTATTTACCACATGTTGCTAAAACAGATATTTCAGCACATTGCCAACCTGAGACCAGAGATTGAAAGGCACTGAAAACTTGAACCAGCCAAGCTATTAATAACATTATCCTTTTCTGTTCAGATCAATAGCTGATAGCTTATGATTTTGTTGAAATAGATAGATTATAGTTGACAGATGCTAAGCAGTTTACCTGAACTGGTACCTTTTCAAATAATTTTTTCTAGGATAAAAACCAATGAATAGATGATGGGTTCACATAAATGTTCATGTATACATGTTTCCTATGCTTTGTATAACAAATAAATTGGGAATGATAATACAAATCACTGGTTTAGCAATTTGGAATGTAATAAAAAGACAATTTTCAAATAAAGTACAATGATAGAAAAAAATTCAATGAAAAGTCATAGTATAAAGTTTGGAATGTACTTAAAGCAATAGTAAAAGTATGATGATACAAAAGAGTTAAATCAAAAGTTATTATATACTGGTTAACTATTAAAGGATTAATCTATAGCCTTTAAAAGGCTGATATGCCATTACTTAAACTAATAAATAACATTTCATGATTCAGAATCTTTAAAAATGAATAGAGTTACATATATATGTACAAACATTTTATTAAGAAACATGATTGGATTTGATTAGTTACATATTGTGTGCAATTAATCACATATGTTATTTCTAAATGTGATTTTTAAATACAACTTGTTTGATGTTCTTGTATCAGATGCAAAGTGTGACCTGACAGCATGTTTCCCTGATTATGAAAGTGCTTTTTAAGCTGGTGGTACTTAAGCTGAAGGTAGCCTATGCCCCTCTGAACTTCAAGTTGTAGACTAGCTGCGTTTGAAAAATCATGTAGGTTAATGTTTTTCCAACAGTGCCTTAGTTTTGTTAGAATTTCTACAGCTTTTCTATAAACAAGGCAGATGACAAAGTGGTGGTTGGAATCTATAACTTTCCCCATTTTCTTCACCTCTACAGGGCTAGAACCAATATTTTAGAGAAGCTAGTTTGACTATTTGTAACCCCACTGCCAACACCACAAAGTCTCTTTTGCCTCCTGAAATATCTCTTGTTATCTTATTCATTTTTCAATTATAGGGAGTTTTTATTCTTCAAAAGTGTACAATTCATATCCCAGACCTCAGTTAGGGAGGGTACAAACCTGCACCTGCATATGAGTTAATATTGTTTGGCATCAGGCACTTTATCTCTCAAACCCCACCACAAATCTACACTCAAATTCTCTTGGACGCTTTCTGGTAGTAGCATTGATCATGAAGAAGAACTCCGATCTTCATTAGGCAAGCTGGAGTCTGAGGCCTCGCTAGGTCCAGTTGATATGGGCAAAACTTGATCAGAACCAGAGTTCACCATGTAAGTAGGATTGGCAACTGCACCTTTGGTCTTAGAATCACTAGGCACAGCAGGAAGAGATGTGGTACAAACACTGTTGCTCTCTAAGGCAGGTTCTACTAAGTTATCACCATTTGAAAGGGCACTGTTACTCCCAGGGTTATTTTGGGCACCAAGCAAGATGGCTTCTGAGTAGGAAGGAGGTGGTTTTTGAACTGGTTCGAGATAAGCTGTACTGCTCAGTGTGGGTCTGTTTGAAATTATACCGCTGGAATTGGTTTCTTCTGGTGGCACTTGTAACTGTGGTTGGGATGGATTTTTCTCTACTGTGTTTTCATGAGGTGGGATTGCATTGCTATATATTGGAGCTGCACTGTCATATACAGGAGCTGCAGTGTCATATATTGGAGCCGTGCTATCATATGGTATCGAATCATACACATTTTCCTGATGGGTTGAATTGCTATTGGCTCCAATGGCAGCATGGCCATTTGGGTTCTTCCCATTGGCAGGGTTTAGAGTGGTGTATCCTGGATCAGTTGCGATCTCGTTGTAAGTTGTATTTTGGTTATTGTTGCTGTGTAGAGCCATGTATGGCTTTGGGGCTTCCAGCTCTATGTGGGCCAGTGGTGGCCTCTTTCTCCTGGAATAAGAATGAACATCTGCATTAGCTTCCAAATTTGATTGACTTTCTAAAAACATATTGTTAAAGGAGGTAGATTTCTTTAATGTAAATTGCATAGAATATGAAATAATTTATTTGATATGATATTGATCAGCAAATCATTAAATGAGAAATTTTGAAGAAAGATTCCATAGCAAAAATCATAAATACAATCTCTCTCTCTCTCTCTCTCTCACACACGACAGAGATTAGTCGGTGTACTGAGTTTATACAGTGTATCAATGTATACATTACCTCCTGCACCACACAATGACAATTATGACACTTGCAACAATCAGCAACAATAGCAGCACTGGAACAATTGTGCTCACCAGTAGAACTGAAAATACAGAACAACCATTACAGTTAGTGCATAGTTCATCATACAATTATATGGTATAAATGCAAATTAAAAACTTCCATATTGTTAACCTAAGGCCAACCTGGATGTTGGCCTTCATTAGACTGATGTGAGCAATGTTGACACTCACTGACCATGAGGTGGTATAGCAGCGAGGACCCTCTTATAAATGTCAGGTAGATCGACCCCCCTCTCCCCCTGTTCCTATTCATGGGGGGCTGGTGACAGTGGCTTGTGTTTGATAATTTTCATTTATGATCCAACTACCAAGCTAATGAACATTTTTGGTAGTTTCTCAAACAGTTTATATATCAGAAAGATTTCATGGTTCAAAATATTCAAAGCTAACAGGATCACTATAGTGCGAACTGTTGAAATAAAAGACACAGCTACAAGAAATGGGACAAGTTTCATACATTTGACCAATCAAAGTTCATAGCACATGTCTGTGGCATTGATGAAAAAATCAAATCAAAAAATGACATGCAAAAGGTGTCCATACAAGATTATGAAAACCCTGGTTCCCTTACTTGTTTGTTGTTGATTTTGAGTGCTAGCACTGGCACTGGCATTGGTCTTGACCCCATGAACTGTGGGGTCCATTGTGGGAGTTGACCTTTCTGTCACCGTGGGAGTTGATCGTGTGGCCTCAGGTGTTAATTCATGCAGTGGTGTCTGCAGTGTTACACCAGTGGTGCCAGGAGTAACTGGACTGCTGGCTGTGGTTGTGGTTGTGCTGATTGTGCTAGGTGTGCTGGTGGTTGTGCTTGTAATTGTGCTGCTGGTTGTGCTGGGGGTGGTTGTGCTGGTTGTTGAAGCAGAGGGCAGAAAAATTGGTCTGTCCACTCTGTGACATCTCATATCCAGGACTGCTGTTTCACCACTAGGTGACAGAGCTGTAGTGAAAAAAGATAGAAAAAAAGATAAGAAAAAAGTAGAATTAGTATGATATTTAATGCATTTTATTGTTTTGTTTTGGCCTTCATTGTGTTTCTTATACCTGGTTCATTTAATTAGACTGCACACACCAGTCAAATTTTTAAAAATATAATTTTCATAATTGAAAAATAGATAAGTGATTGAAATATCTCCATTCAATCATATAACCCAGATAATTAAATTGAACCTGATATGAACAAGACTATAGGTACAGACTATGCTTCAGAAAAAAAAAAAATACCAACTTCATTTAAAGTCAATGATTACCTTCAGCAGTAATCCAGAACCCAGGGAAGTTGATATAGCCATCACTATGAAACACCATAAGCAGGCTGTTATTACCACTTATGAATGTGCGTTCATGGTATTCATGTCCGCACACACGCCTGGCCTCTCCATACGGGGGACTCTGCTGCAATACGAACCAGTCGTATTCACAATTCTGGAGGCCGATTTCTAAGTTGAAGTAATGGACAACTGCCCGTATGGGATTGCTGGTTCGTGTCCGTAGCTCGCACATGCAGGACGTGTTGCTAGGGTAGTGTTGCGGGTAGTTCGGACTGGTGATTTCTCTGGGCAAGGGGAGAGGTTCGCCCATGACTGGCTGAGATGTGGAACCAAATGTGTTGCCACATATATCAGAATATTCAGTTCCTATATCAAGATGAAAAGCAAATTGAGAAAAATATTTTGCATATTGTGAGGGCAGGACTGGCCTATCTTTCAATTGATGGTTATTATTGAGTACATGTTTGGATGAACTAGAATTGATTTTATGACAACATATGTAATGACATTCTCAAAAATGATCTATTAGTCTAATCAGTTTTACAAGCATCATCTAAATTATTTAGTAGTCAAGACATGTATTGCACTTGTCTGTGCTCTTAAAGGAAAGTCATATTTGTAGCTATAGCAAGTCATGCATGTGCGCATACAAACGCACAGACATATTAAGAGAGGGAGAGAGAGACAGAGAGAGAGGGCGCCAACCTGGTGCCAATGTTGGTATACTGGGTGGTGCCAGTGTTGGGACAGTGGTGGTTGTGTCGGAAGGCAAGCTGGCTTTGCACTGAAGGTTGATTGCAGCAGACGACAGGAAGTCATCAGGGGGCAGATCTAAAAACAAGACCACTCATTAGCAAAATGTCATGTAAATATCAACTGATAATAAAAATATTTCTTCAATAAAAATAAATTCTAGATATTTATGAGTTTTTAATACACTGCTGATGCATGTTTGATTTAACATCTAGCAACCAAATAATGAAAAATAAAAATACAAGCATGTGTATAGGAAAAATGACCCCCTCTATTTGTGAGAAATGCCTGCCATTGTGTACACAATACTGATTTTCATACACCAAAAAATGTTTACGCTAGTCAATTTATGAACATCAATTTGATAACTTTTTACTTACCCTTGATTATTAGTAAAAACCCAAACTGCTGAACAGAAGAATCGGAAGTAAACCTTATGGCCATGGTCTCATTTTGGCTGACCATCTTGTAACCCGACATGACGCCCTCTGCGCAGAACCTCTGAGCGAAGCGCATGCCAGGGGGGTCGGGACGGATCTCCAGCATGTCAAACTCGCACTGACTGGCAGCTTCGATGGAGATGTAGATCAGCTCCATCTCTATCCTGTGACTGGCGACCATGTTGGTCAGCTGACAAGAGCAGTTGGCACTGTGCGGGTACTCTGCTGGGTAGGCAGGGCTACTCAGGTAGAATTGATTGATGTCATTCGACTCGGGACTCATCGTTAAAGTGGCATTTTGACACAGGTTGATTACTGTAGCTGGAAAATAGGAAATGTATCAAAATGGTGCAATGGGCTTTTTGAACGAGATTGATCACCAAAACTGGAAAAAAATTAATGAATAGTGTATGATTAACATTAGCTTTTGTTTTGTTTTTACAGCTGAATGTTCAGAATGAATTATAAAATGATGTTGTCTGAAAAATTATGGATTTTGTATTAATGGATTTAGTAATATTTATATATCTTTGCCGGCTTTGCTTAGGTAAGATTTATTATACTGAAAGCCAGTTAGATATCATTCATATTGAACAAATGTGAAGAAATCAATTGATTACCTCAAAAGTATGCCCAGTAATGACACAGATTGAATATTTCCCCTAGCAGTACTTCATTGAATAAAGTAATTTCTCAATATATTTGAACAAAATTTATTGGTTATAGTTCTCAAATAATGTCAGATTAGAGACAAAAATAGCTGAAATAAATAGCTGATTTGAAAGTTCTAAAATTGAGGTGATTTAGGTGTATGTAAGAAAGTTTTTATATAGTCACATCTTGAAAAAATGAAAATTGCAGTAATGTGTTGAAATTTGTGAGCAATTACAGTATTATTTAGGTAAAATTGACTTACCAGTGGATGGCGGAGTGACAGGGCTTGGCAGGGGAACCTCTGTCTCAATTGTTGGCGGTGTCTGCGTTAGGCAGGAAATAGAAACACTGTCCAGGAGTCCCTGGGCCGTGACACCGGCAATTCTTAACATAAAACCTTTCTGTTCTACTGATTCATCTGATATGAAAGTGATACTGATGATGTCACTATCCAAAGTGCCGCCTTCTCCATATTTCCCTCGGCCGCAGTAGTCTACATAGTCGCCACTTGTGGGGTTGTAATACACTAATTTGTCATATTCGCACCCATTGTTACCCACCTGGAATAGGACAACATAGAGCTGAAGCCTTTAGGTTTTAATAACAAAACTAACTTGAACTTGAGGTTGTCTCTTATTAAACAAACTGAAACCTCATCAAATGTAAGACAGGGAAATGATTGAAAATTGAATTCTACTCAAAGTTAAGGCAAAAAGCTGATAAAATGACCGCAAAAATACATGTGAACGAACCATTCATTTTCTTAAGCCAGAACTACACAAATGCCCAACATTTGGCAGTAATATAAAATATTCCACTAGCAAGCTTGATATATTATCAAAAGTATCACCTCGATATCAAAATCCAGCACCCTGATATTGATGGAACTCTGTGGCTGTGTAGTGATATTACAGGTAGAGTAACTTCTGCTAGGGTAGTGTGCGGGATACAGGGGACTGGACAGGTAGATGTACCCCAGGATGTCTGGCCCTGTAGACACCACTTGACTGGTGTCTATGCTGTGGATATCTGAGACTGAGAGTGGAGATTTTTTCTTTAACATCTTTATTCTTAAACAATTTGAATACAAAGTATAGCATGTAATAAAAAGTGGCATATCGTGGAGATGCCATTATGTAGTGCTGAGCTGCGATTAGTAGCACTGAGTAAAGCATCTAAGAGATCTTGAATTTTGGTATAAGGTCCACTTTTTCAGAATAAAAAACCCCATTTTGAAATTGTTGGCTGTGGGCCTGATTTCAATTTTATTTTTAATAAGTTTGAGACTCCTGTCAGCAGCTTACCTGCTATGCACTCATACTCCACAGTGATATAGTTAGTGAAGCTGTTGCAACTTTCAATGTACTGTGCAGAGCCAGGGTCTTCGGTACAATTCTGATGTCCTGAACATCTATGGATGAAATACTGGACACCAGTGGTGATGGTGCATGAGTCGACAGGGTCATAGAAACACCTGGCAAGACGAGATAAAGGAGATTATTTCAGTGAACCACATGATATACATATATAGTGAAAACTGTGGGTTGATTTCATTGTGCTTTGTGTATATAGAACAAGAAATCAAAAAAGCGTCTATTTTTTTTTTTCCTATCACAGTTACAGTTGCAGTCTTTGTACTTGTCTCAGTACTGGCTCCTGCCGTTTCTCTTGCCTGATCAGTTTATACCAAGACAAGTCGCAGTATGATATTGCATGTCTACTACACTAGCATATACCAAGAAGAGATTAATAATACCATTTCTCCTGAATTGCTAGAATAGGAAGAGAGGATCTTTTTTATGCTTATGCCAAATAAAGATAGAACTTGAGCATGTTTTATGAAGCTTTTATGAATTTTGTTTGTGTTCGTGTGATATCTGTTTGAGATGCACATCATATTGCAAGCACACCAAGGGCAATCGTGACTTTTTGTATTTCCTCTGAAGCTTTACAATGCATTCATTGCAAAGAATAATAATGATAATAATATGTCATACACTGCACATCATTCTGTAATATTGATTTTGTTTTTTTCCCAAAACACACATTATTAAGCAAGTCATCATTTGCTTTGTTATACATTTAGGATTGGATGCTAACATAATGATCATACTCCATTAGTTATTTTGTGTTTTGGGGACTTACTGTAAATAATTGAAATATATATATTTCAAAAAACAACAACAACAACAACAAAAAAAATGAATCCAGCAGTGGCTTCTTTTGTAGTAGTAGTAGCTACAGTGTAATATGCAGTTTCAAAATGATGAGCAGTTCATTTGCATGGAATTTTATTGATAATGACATGGCAGAGAGGAGCTCATGTTTACTTCTGTACTCTATAGATATAGATTTATTTCAAGAACCTACTGCCGCACATGGGCAGCTGTTTGGTTTTCCCACAACCGTGAAATAATATTTAGTGTTGCATTTTCAACAGGTTTAAGTAAGAGCTGTTTCGGATTTGAGTATTGTTGCAAGGCAGTCTCTCAGATATATCCTGTCTGGGGTTGTAGTATTGTTAGAAAAATAAGCAGGGAATTTTGTTGTGGATATATGATTAGGATGTATGGAGATCAATCCAAATCAAAATCCTGTTGGTCTTTTTTAATTATTTACTGTTGGTCTATAATTACTGAAGAGTTGTTTAAAAGTGAATTAGTTCTAAAGAGACTTGATTATTTTTTACCAGTGAAACATGTTATTTCAACCCTTCTTTAAAAGGGCTTGATCACATACATGACTGACTAATCAATTTCAGCTTCGATGAAAGACACATTACGAAATACTGGAAAATCATCTAGGTCTTTGTTGTAATGCTTTAAACTAAAACAAATGCCAAGATAAGTCTGATGTGAACTTGGGGATAGGATTATTGGATGTTATGAAGAGTAAGTGTTGACATGAATCTCAAATAAATGTTTGGTAATAGAATTTGGATTTGGCATCCTTGAATGCTGATTTGATTTTATATGCCTGTTTAATGCAAAATGTTCTTCTCTCATTCTCTCTCTCTCTCTCTCTCATCAGATTGAATTATCCTGTCACAGTCATGACATTGCATTTTAAGTGTGATATTATTTGAAAAAAGTGGCTAATTTACACAATTTTAGTTTGCATTACACACAGTTGAGGTTGGGCAAGACTGAGAAGCTTCTGTCAGCACATTTACTCACTGTTTTTCTAAGAATGTTCAGTGATGGGAAAGTGAATATTACTATTTCATGCCAGTTTTTTCACACTGCTGACTAACTGTAAATGATGCATTCAATTCTAAATATGTCAAAAACAACTGCTCTGCATCTTTTTTTTGTTAGGGGGAATGTTTTCAAACAGTGCCTTGTTAGTTATCATATACTAAATCATTGATAGAATATTCATGGAAAGGTGATAATACATAGTTTCTGTTGTTTATTAATGTACTAGTCTATGTATAAATATATTGGTTTCACTTGATAGATCAACATTAGATGGGGATACACTTGTTAAACACTAAGTATTGTTGAAAAAGGGGGAAAAAATTAAATGTCAGTGAATTTTTTTGGTTTCATTATCATGTTGTTCATGGTTTTAGTCTTTTAGAAATATACAATGTCATATTTGAGAAACTATATTTTGTATTGTGTCACACGTTGACATGTAAATCCCTTGGAAAGCAACATATGGTTTTTGCTGAAATAGATGCTCAATCAACTGACTCATACATACAGCACATATTCCCAGTTGGCTCCAATGTTTCTGAGCATTCACTTCCAGATTGCCCTCCAGAGTGAAGGGTGATGAGAATGTAAACTGTAGCTTACTCTGACAGCTGAGTGCTTTTGTATTTGTACGGTAATGACTCGATATTTTCAATGGGGAAAAAGTGTGAATTTTACAGATGTTGTATTTTTTTCAAGTCATTAATTCTTAAAGTTAGAATATTCCTTTTGAGTGATAGCACCAAAACTGATAAACAGGCTACCGTATAGTTCTATTGTATACAGAAAAAACACTACATAATTATGCTAACAGAAATATATTTTTAATGATTTTGAAATTATATATCTGAAAAATTGTTCGTTTTTCCTCATTGAAAAGGTACAGTCATTACGGTAACTGTATTTGTCCGTTTCACCAACCCTTTTATTGACTGCAGTAACAACTTCTCGTTTAGAAGTCCCTTTGCTAAATTCCTTTTGAATTGGAGCCATGATCATGAATAAATTGTTATTGCAATAGTAAAATTCAAGATGAGAACTGCATGTGAGTAATTTGCAAATGGGCAGTTCCAGCAAATGTATGTAAATAAGTTGATATTTTTAGTTAATTATTTCATTTAATTAATGAGGTATTGGATACTTAAAGCTGTAGCAGAAGAAGAATTTCTGAACAATAGTGATTAATTAAAGAATGTATAGTTTTATATAAATGAAAATACCTTTAAATAATTACAATTTTTAATTAAAAGCAATCTTGGTAACCTTCCTGCATTGGTCTATTGTGTGTACATTCCTTCCTTTGGTCAATTCATGGATTGTTTTTGCTTGAGTCTTTTCTTTGGTTGATCATTAACCAAATCACAATTAATTTGTGTCAAATCTTAATTATGATGAACACTTACCTTCAAGTTGAATTACAGTTAAATATATCTGTGAGCAAAGAAAACAGAAGGTGGTTTAGAAAGCACTTTAGGCTCATAGATAAATATACCTTAATTTGTTTTCACCCTGGAGTTTTGGTTTTTGAATCACAATAATTGCAGCTTTTTGGGGTGGTATTACTCAAAGGGTGTTACGATTCCATCCAATTTTAATTCTGAAAATTGTTTGAAAATTGTCTTTGTTGTCTGTGAATTTAGATTTGAAAGAAAAGATAATTGCTATAATCAAGAATACATTTAACGTTTATGAAAAGTTGTTACCTTTTTTCTGTAAAAAAAAAAAAAAAAACACCTGGGGGAATGATGATTGTGAGACACCAAAACTTCTCATTGATACTTGTAAATTATTTTAAAAACTTTTTTGAAGAAACTATTATTGTAACTTTGGGTGCATAACACACTTGTTTGACAAAACTATTATTGTAATTTTGGTTGCATAACAAACTTGTTTGAAGAAACTGTTATTGTAATTTTGTTATTATTGTAATTTTGGGTTCATGACACAGTTGTTTGAAAAAAAAAACATTATTGTAATTTTGGTTGCATAAACAAACTTGTTTGATGAAACTTTTACGGTAATTTTGGGTGAATGACAATTGTTTGCCGAAACTACGGCCGTATTATTGTAAGTTTAGGTGCATAACACACTTAAAATTCCTTTGTAAAAGTTGGAACAGGCATTAAGTTAAATCCAGGGGCGGACGGACGCCATCTTCTGGGTCTTCCCGAAAATTTCCATTGACGGGCATCTAATTTTTTCTGCTGAAGATGGTCAATAATGGAAGATGGATCAACCAACTTTAAGATAATTTGGAAAACTGTCAGGAGATATCGCTAGATCCAACCCTGAAATCCTATTGTTATAAGCCGCCTTACCTCCCTGTTTCTGTGCTCTTTCCCTTTGTCACCTTGACAACCCGTATCACCGTGCCAACAGAGCAGTGGAGGTGGAGCTGTGAGGGCCCAGTGGTTGAGCTGATCTGGGCTATCTGGCTTGCCAGCTCCACACAAGTGCTTCCTATGAATACTGGGCCTAGAGAAATAGCAAAGCACAGGAGTTGAATATTTTGGCCTTATTTTTGTCTTTTAAAAAAAGCTCAATAGTTTTCCCTTAAAAAGTTTTCTTTTTTTCCATAGACTTTAATATGAACAAAGTCAACTAGAAGCTAGGATTATTTTATTATATACATATACATCAGTCATTAATTGTATGTCATTGTCATGAGAGATGAGGTTCATAGTTACTGGTTTTATAATTTACTTTAATTTGTGCTCTTTGGAGTTGAATAAAACCACTACGACTAATACATGTAGTCGCCCCTCTTGGCTGATGGTGTCAGTAAGTACATTCAGAAATCAAACAATCAGTTCTACATTATAAAAGGGTGCAAATTGTCCATTTTACATGATAAAGGTGTGTTAAAAAGATCATCAGTATCATAGTCTGATAGTGACAGACTGTCACTTAAAGGAAGATCAGATCTTAATGAGCTGTGAACCATGCAAAAAAGGTAGAAATGTTGATTCAAGGCAGTCCAGGGATGAATTAGTTTGATTTTCACAATATTGACAACATCTTCATGTTAGATGGCAATATAGATGTTGCATATTTTCACAAAATTCAGGAATTGAGAAATAATTCTATTTCCTTAATGATGTGTTGCTTACATTTAAAATAACTTAGTTTTTATCTCCTATGAAGGAAGTTTGAGTGTTATGTTTTTGATCAACTAGAATAATACTTCTATGGAAAGTGAATAATATGATGCACCAATAAGTTAATGAACATTTTATATCAGTTTGAAAATAGGCATGAGGGAATGGGAAACACATGCTTTCCAGCCACGTCCCATTATATCCTTTGCCCTGTAATTGCAGCAGTAGTTGTATTGATTTTATATTTGCCTTCATGGAAATTGACATTTAACATGTGATGTCTTTATGAGAATGATAATTAATATGCATTGACTGTATTGGAACTGTGCACAGAGACATGGTGAAGAATCTTCACTTTCAATATGTTTACATTTGAAAATTTGACTGAAAGAATTAGAAAATTTTTAAAAATTGGGAAAAAAGTTTTTTAGATGGCATTCTTTTATTACATCTCTCATATTACTACAATTTTTAAATGTTGTGTAGAACTGTGAGAAGATTCCTGTATAACCTGTTGGCATTTCCTTAATTTCCAGTTAGTCTTTAATATGCGGTATTTCAATATAAGAGTAATCCAAATCCATTGTATGTGTGCCCTTTGGTAAGTTTCAGCTTTGCTTCATAATGATAAAATTTAAAACTTCAGTTTCTACACCATACTCTGAATGCGTACCTGAGAGCTTGGGACTTCATCAGTCACACAGAGGGTCTCAGGTACACTTTCAGATTATTGAGTAGAAATTGAACATTTTAAAAATTCATCATTATGAATAACACTACTACACAGAATATTCAGCTTTGCATGTTTTTCCATCATTGAACACAGGCTTGGTGTATGTGAAGATGATTGTGGTAGGCCTGTTATTGTTAAGTAGCGGTCAGTTATATCAGTTACGCTGTCATCTCACAGACAGGTAACAAATGGTCCTAAGGTATGTGTTTGTGGTTCTCCACAGCAGGTGATCTGAGGGATTTTCTTACAGGTGTGTTATTTTCACAGTTGGACAGAACAATACATCGTAAAGCTCAGGGTAGCTCTGCCTGAAGTCTCAACTTTAAAGTGTGTTGCAATTCCTGGCTGGGTTGTCAAGTGTCCCTTACTAAACACTGACTTACTAGTTCATATATTTTCTTTAAGTCCAGGGTTGTCGCTAAGCTCTCTGCATTTACGTACATTGAGTGCATTTTTAACCTCTTTTGCTATTGTTTTTACATTATTTCCCTTTTCTTTATAACATAAAATAAATAACTTTTAAAAATGATAAAAAAAATAGGGTAAGAGGGGAAAGAGGAAGTCACAGTGGCTGAAAAAAATGTCACTGTAGTTCTTTGCATGCAACGAATAATGATTATCATAATAATTCAGGTAGTAAACAAAGAAGGATCCTCCAATGCCCCCATAACATCCGGGATTTGAGACAAAGGCAGCTGTGGCGGTCTTCCTATTGTATACCCACCAGGAGTGAGAGTGTTTAAAATGCACTAATTTTCTGTTTGTACTAGCCTGTGAAGAAAATAAAGTCCCATTAGCCTAGGCAAACAGTATTGAACCAGGCACGTCCCCAGTTCCGTTCCTGTAGTTATCATGTTAACACAGGTGGCTGCAAGGATGCTCAGGACATAATATTGCAGGCTGACTCTATGAATTTTTAGACAAATATTTAGATGAGTTAATTTTGCTTAAGTAAGTTTACTTTGGCCTGAAAACTTTTCAGATATTCATTTTTTAAGCAGTGGTTTAGTTACAAATGTGGGGCGAGCAACAATGCATTGTTTAAAGCAGGTGCATGTATTTGACATTCCAATGGGACTTATTACAGGTAATTATTATAATTGTGTGTTGTTTCCATGACAGGTGTTCTTTTCAAATGAGGTGAGAATTTTAACCCTTCCAGAGGATTTCCTCCTAAATATGTGGAAAAGAAAATTGTCAGTGTTTGTGGAGGATTGGTGTTTTCATCATCAGTCTCTCTCTCTCTCTTGGTCTTGCTCTCTCTCTTGGTCTCTCTCTTTGTCAAATTTTGTTTTCCCATCTTTACATCAGAACAATTTCTAGGCAAGCTGGCCTAAAAATTTAATATAAACAATCATATGCGAAAAAAAGCATTGTATTTCACCTTACACGTTATCATGCATACTTAAAGGTCATCATTTTGTGCAGCAATAGGCAAATCATAGAATTCAGTTTGTATCAGTCATGCATTAAAGAATTGATGTTGTCTGAAAACAAGATGATTTGAAGTTAGTGGGTAAAAAATAAGTTCATATAATTTCAGTGTTTTTATTTCCATTTTCCCTTTATTTTGATTCATTTGCAACAAAAGTACAATTGCCTTAGTTTTATAATTTAGCTTTTTTTTTTGCATCATTGGCTTTAAAAGAGAAGTTTTGTTTTGATTTCCCTTCCCCAAATGCATTTAGTAGTGATTTATCATACAAGTCTTATGATTTGTTTTAAAATATTGTTAAAAACAATCAAACAAGTTTAAGAATAATAGATGTTCTGCTAAAAAAGCACATCTTGCTTAAAAGCATTGGAGAACCCATGGCTAAAAAAAGGGGGGGGTAGAGAAGTGGAGAAAGACATAGTTTTAGAATTATATAAAAAAAATTGGAGGTTGGGTGGAAGGAGGGATGGATAGAGGGGCACATGGCCCAGTACCACCTGGGCTGACTAATGAAGAGGTCACAGTGCCAAGTACAGTGGTCCTTTCTTTAAATAAATGCTGAAGAGGGTATAGTCATCACAGTTTGTTTGTGTACTGAGGAGAGAGTGCAGCATGGCCTGATATGTCTGCTGCTAGGAGAGAAAGCATTTGTTTTAGCAGCTGACACTGGGTATATCGATAGCAGTGATGTCACCACTGGACAAGCAAAGCAAAGTAATGGCAGTCTCTGACTTATGTTGGAAAATGTTGTCATATGCAAATATCTCTGACCTGGTGACTTTAACTGGACTTTTAAGACCTTAAAGCTCTGTTGATGACTATATGCATGTACTAGTATGGTACTAGTGCACTGTTACCAAGCAGTTTTCCTTGGACAATGTCATGCTAATTGCCGTTTGTTCTGTAATTGGATTCCATGCCATGGCTCGACTTCTAACTCATTTGTGTTAAATGATATGGAGGATGTTGTCATACTTGGTAGTGTTACTTCTTTTTGTGTTTAAATGCCAACTTTTAATTAGGATTCCTTTTCCATAAACGCCATCTATGTAGATTGATCTAACTCTGCGAGGATTCAAGCTGAGTTCAATAAGCCATCTTTAAGTTTATTATAAGTGGCTTTCTTCATCTTCTCTACTTTAATTCTGTTTTAAAATATCAGAAGAAAGATGTAGACCTGTCAGTATTATTTATTTATTTATTTATTTATTTATTTATTTATCCCTCTGTCCTTTTGTCCATCTATCCTCCTTTTCATCTTTTTGTCTCTGTCTGTCTGTCTTTCTGCCTGAATTTATTTTTAGACAAAATACTTTTTTCTTGACATTTTGTCATGAATGGACATCATTTCTCATTATGGATAATCTCCTGATGTTTTTCACGTACTGTCAACATGACAGATCACGATAGATGTCTGATTATATGTGTACTTGCAAAGGAATTACTCATCTGAAACTTCACTGTCACGAGCACAGCCAAAGCACTGAAAGACTTACTATAGTGGAACACCCTCATTGTGTCCATGTTTATTGTTAAAACACAGAAAACTGTGTATTACTGCTATATTTTATAATTTATTTGTTGTCTTGTTTACAATTTTATTTGGGGGGGGGGGTTATTCAGGGTGTGTTTCAATGTTATCTCGTTAACTGATGTTTGTGTTATTTGCTCACTGTTTCATTTGTGCACTAAATTAATTTGTGCATTTAAAAAGGAGATTTTACAAATGAACCCAGTAATGAGAAGTCATTAGCTAACGAAGGCATTGTTCAACAGGCCCCTTGTGGGCCTCGATACAAAAGTAATGTTCTTGGAAATTTAATGGGCAGTCCCTGGCGTTAACACTAGCCCCATGCCAAATTACAGTAGAATTAAAGACAAGTTGATTTAATTACATAAATATGTTCAGTAAATGGCCATTGTTGACCAGTAGCTTGCAAGACCCTGTTGTCCACAAAGGGCCAAGAGGCTAAAGAGGTTTGGCACAGATTGTATGGGGGATGGGGCGTGGGCAAAACATTTCCAAACTTGACTAAAGAAAAAATGTCGGTCAAATTAATCATTGATTTATATTAAACTTTTTATTTTGGATAAAATACTTCCACCAATTTAGTTGAAAGAAATTTAATCCGAGAAATGACCCAGGATCTTTGGATACGTACCTATTGCTTCCACAACATTGTTTCCCCCTGATGATATCTGGGCATATGTTGTCTGGTGGAGATAGGCAATCAACAGCACTGCCAACACAGACATCATAGTTCTATTCCAATCAGTAAAAAAGATGATGGTTTATAGATCACAGTGGTACAGTATGGAATCCTATTGTGTTTTCAGTTCCATGAGGTTTTGGTCTTCCTGGTTTATCTATTTAAGCGGTTGCTCTCCAAGGGGAGTATCAGAATAGCTGAGCATACAGACTTGCACGATCTCTGTTCTTCCTCCTGTCTCCCAGTGTGAGAAAAAAGAAAGAAATGTAGAAATAGCTTTCTGTGTTTTGTATGCTATTCAAATTCAGTATCATCCAAAATATTCACTGACAATTCAGGCTTTCGGAATCGTGAGCTGACGAGCAGTTTGTTGCAAGTGAGAATGAATTGGTACCTGGTCTTATTGAGTGTTGCTGGTGCTGATAGTGCCTAACCTTACAATGACAGAATCCGTTCTGTTGCCTACAACTTGGTTCCCTTCCCATGTGGAGAGATGGTGGTAAAAACCATACAGTTGGCTCCCGTGGAAGGTGATATACCAGCCTCTATCCCCAGCTCCTGACCTAAGAATTGAATTTCACTGGTGGAGATTTAGCCGCTGAAATACAGTATCTCCACTCCCATAAGTCCGTCATTGTATTGATTGTCTCTGCGTGTGTGTTAAGTGCAGTGTGTAGAGCACCAGGGCCTTGGATTTAGAGATATTGGTTTTCAGTCCAGTAGAAAGCTTCAGGTTCCTCCTACCATGAGTCAGCCTTCCTATTGGCTGCCCTATTGTTGGTATCTCCTCTTTCACTATTCACTCCAAGCCATCCGGAAAGGCAACATGATTACCTGGTCTATTGATATAAAGCAAGACAGCTAAGTAGCTCGCTTGTCCGTTATATAATCCCCAGCTGAATGGCAGAAGACCGATTGGCGGCTTTCATAAAAGAGTCATGACGAGTCTCGGTCAGGTTGTGATTGTCAAACTGGCCCATTCAGGTATGAAACAGGGGTGACTGGTTTGTTTACACGTTCTCTGAACGCGTGGAATTTGTGCACTATGGGTGCCTGGTACCAAAAGACCCCCTGCCAATTGATTGGCCAGCGTGACCTATGGGGCCGAGGCCCATTGTTGCCAGTTGAATTCCCCCTCTGCGATTTTTGACATTAATTATTTGATAATTAACTCCGGCTGAGCCTGCAGTAGAATTTTTGTATGCTTGGAGTACCAACACAGCCTCAGTGGGATAACTGATAAATGACTTAAATTATCATGCATAATATACAATCATGCTTTACTCCTTGCAGTACTTTCCTAGTATTGATTTATTTATTTATTTATTTATTTATTTATTTATTTATTTATTTATTTATTTATTTATTTGACCTACTTATGCTTCAAAACATTATTTATAATAAATTATATATGACATGTTTGTATATCAGTGTGTACTGTACATTAACATTTGGCACAAACTATGCATTAGCTGTAAATATATATTTGACATACAAATAGATTTCAGTTTGTAGGGGAAATTTCATCACAGGAGAAATTTGTTCTTTACAAGCCTGGTGAATTTATTTTAGACAGAGCAGAACAAAATCAACTTCGAAGAATAACTAAACATAAATTAAAGGTAATTTTGGAGCCATTTAAACACCTCCCTCCTGCCTGAAATATATAATATTCTCTTTGTCTGCCTCATGATGGATGGGATAATGATTCCAGCATTCATCCTTAAGGGTTGAACTTTTCCCTCATTTCTCCCTAAAGGAGAATTCAAAATTGTCAGTTCACAGTTAAGATATTAGTGTTAGTTGTGCAGGGGACATTGTGATGTCTTAATCTCAAGGTGGCAGTAAAATTATGATGTTAAGCAGGTACATACCTTGAAATAGAAGTGATAATATTATGTAAAAACGAAAGGGTTCAAGCCAGGATAATGCTTTTGTATGTACTTAAGCTGCATTTATATTTACTAAAGCTGCATTTGACTTTTTTACTGTTTCTGTAAAATGGTAAAAATAAGAAATTTGATGATTTAATGTGTAATATCATGATGAGTTATATAAGAAATTTAGTCCATTCACAATGGTTTGATTTTCAATCTCTTGACTTTTTTTCATTCATGTTGTCTGACAAAAATTCCTTTTTACCATTACAGATTAAAAAAATGTCCCACTATTTCACTGTTTTTGTCAAGTAGAAGTAAAGCATTTACCACTGGGAGATTCAATTTACTGAACAGTTTTTAAAATTAATAAATACTGTCAGGTGCAAGTTTTTTATTCTAAATCTTTATTCCAAAATGTAGCAAATGTTTTTCTCACCATCATGTCAATGATTGATTGACCAAGGCTTTGTGAAAATGACCACTTACCAGTTAGCTAGAAAATACCAATATTTACTGTGATACATCATGTGCACTATACAAAAGGAAACACAATAGCCTGGCAAAAAGAATAAAACTTTGTGGCTGTGACTAGTAGGCTAGTGGGTATTGCTATCACTCAAGTACATAAATATGGATTGCAAAAGGAATCTGAGTACACAGCACAGATCATGTAAGGCCATGTTTACAGCCATAATGTAGGCCCATTTCCAGTCTGGTTAGATCCACCTAACTTAATACCAACTTTCTCTCTACAGGCAGTATGATATAATGTAACAATCATTTGTCGAACCATGGATAGACAGTCTAATGGCACATGGTTTGCTTCAGTTACTATGACATTGGGTGGGACAACAAGAGGATGAGATTGGTTTATGGTTAGAAATGATTGACTGGGCAAGCTACTGAGTTAGTTAGGCTGGAAAAACACTTAGATTTCATGACATTAACCACTTAACAACCATGTCAAATAAATTATGTGATAACTGTCCCTTGTTACATTAGGTTTGACGTTTAGATTGATGTATGATATTACTGCTGTGAATGTGCCTACATTGTCAAGGGGGTAAAGTCGTGGGTGTCTTATGAATAGTAACTTACTCAAACTGGCACACAGCACTGTGCTTCACCTACAGTTATATGATTGTGTAGAATTGCTAACTAATCTCAACTATCACAATCCTACTTCATAACATTAAATCATCTGCTAAAAACATGAAGTTATAGTATTTCCTGTCTAAAGACATACAGATGTAAGCACATTTTGATAGATTTTGTAGTTTTCAAGATTATGCAAAAAATTCTTTTCTATTTTCAGATGAGCGACAATAAGATCACTCCCCGTGACACCACCATGACGTTCACCTGTTTTGTTTTCTTTGATATGTTTAATGCTCTCAGCTGTAGGTCACAGGTAAGAGAAGCATTGACTGAAAAGAAATTTACAATAATTACTTACAAATCTCAAACTTTTTTCCTAGATTTTTCATCTTTGATTTTTACTTTTAAGCTTGAATTCATATTACTTTTCACAATTTCCAATTTTTTTAAAAATTAAGTAATAAAATATTGCTATGAGATATAATTAATAAGATTTTGCTCTTTTCAGAAAAAGTCAGTGTTCTCCATAGGTTTGTTCAGTAACCGCATGTTCCTGCTTGCTGTTGGTGGCTCCCTCTTGGGGCAACTGCTGGTGATCTATTTCCCTCCATTACAGGCCATATTTCAGACTGAGGCTCTATATTTAACAGGTAGATAATTGCGCCATCTTGTGGTGTTAAAAAAGGGGGTTTTATTGATTAGCCCATAACTATCTCTGTCATGATAAAAAAAAAGGTTTTAATTCATCCAATGTTCTTTCGTTTCAAGACAGAAAAAATAAATTGGCTTCTCTAGTTGTTCTTAAAAATTATTTTGTTGGTTTATTTTTGCTTAATTTGCAGTTTTATTCACTGGAAAAAGAAGTATTATTTAATAGGATGTTTAACACACTTCCATTCATATGGTTTATACAGAAAATATTTTCAGTGTTCCTTATTCCAACATTTGTCAAATCAATTTTTTTCTCTTTTCAGATTTCCTATTTTTAATAGCTCTCACATCCAGTGTTTTTGTTGTAACAGAAATACGTAAGCTAATTGAGAGAACTTCAGAGAGGAGGAGAAGACTATTTGCCAAGGAAAAATTCTATGATGATCACGATATTGTATGATGTAAAGTAGAAAAAATATAGTGTTAACTTATACATTGGTTCACTAGTGCAACCTGTGGCTTATGGTTGTGGATATTTATGTATGATTGTAGACAACAAAGTCAACAAAGGCTGAAGGATTATATTCTTTATTTTAAAAGTATTTCACCTTGTAACCTAGTCACAGTTTTTGCATTGACAAATGTTGTATTGACAAATTTTTTTGCATTTATCTCTTTTGTGTCATAATTTTGATTCTGGGTGTTTTTCTTTTAAGTAAGAATTTTTAGAGTCGCAGGTAAAACTGCTATGGCATAAGGTATCTTGGTAGATTTTTTTTTAATTTGTTTGTTGGAAACTTGCTAGCACGTCAGTTTCATGGGGTATTCTGGAAGCACATGTGCAACTTCAAGGCCAACATTATCAAAAAGTTCCATTTTTAAAATTTTCTTGTTATTTGAATACTTAGATGCTTTGATCTAGTGTAATTATGATATCAGATTGAAAGAATTTGAGTGCATGAAGAAACTGTTTATTAGGACATTTATGATTAGTCCCTTAGGAAGGGGAGTTCAAGGGGTTCTAAAGAATTGCCCTTCTTGGCTGGGAAAAGACTGAATCAAAATTAGATCTAGGCACTATGCCATTTCTCAAGGAGGGTCACCTAAAAGGGGTAAAAAAAAGATGCACTTTTTTAGAAAAAGACCTCCCTCTGACATTGCTGGTTACAGGCCTGGCTTACCTGTTGAAGATGGTACTTGCAGCAACAGTGTCTTGCAAAAATGGACCAATTGCAAAAGGTTCAAGAAATTATTTCCAATTGAATTTTACAAAGGATTTTGACATCTCAGCTGATATTTTTTTCTGGCAGTCTTTCTTTTAAGAAAATTAAAATTTTAACTTATGGTACACAAGGACATGAGATTATGATATGAATTTATTTGTTTATAACATTTTCCTTCCAGTTGTCATCATAGTTCTTTTATTTGTATCATCAGTGTATTTTCAGAGTTGAAAACTGTTTAAATACCCTGACACGATAACATGGCCATTTGACATCCATGTGCCTAGTAAAAAAAACTTCAATTAAAATAAATGAGAGAATCTACTACAATAAAACAATTGTTCTGTATAACACAATTTAGTTCACTCTCAAAGTCGCAATACAATGGTGGAACTACTTATAACCCTCAAGTCCCCTTTACGTTGGACGCTGTCCTTTCTGCAACCATGAAACTGGCATTTTTGTAGTTGTAATAAGGAAGGCACACATGCTGCTTTGGGATGGAGAATGATTACTCAACAATTGGTCAGTTGTCAGCACTTTAGTTAAAGTATTATTTATTTATTTTTATTTTTTTTACTCTCAAAGGGGGCCATACTACAGGATACAAAAAGGACGCCATCCAGTGTAAAGGGGGCTTTATCAACTGAATCTGGACATTAACACAGATGACTGTTCTAGTCAAAGCATGTGTTGAGTTCACATAGCTGATCCTTGATATAGCAATTACATTTTCCACAAGAAACATAGCATTGACAATGAATATAATTTCTTTTTTCCTGACAGAGATGCGCTCTCTGTGAGTGGGACTTCCAAGTCTGCAAGCTCCTGGTCATTGCCCACGAGCAATGTGAGAAGCAGTTTAAACAATTTCTCCTCTTTAATGGCATTCACTTCTAGAATAACCCTCACATCAAGTTTTTTTTTTTACATCCTATGTTCCCTTTATAATTCAACTGTCACAGATGTCTGTTTCATGGCATTGTAAATGTAAGTGTTGTTCATTGGTACAAACTGTCCTGTAATGATTTTGATCGCCTCTTGGGCTGCAACGCCACCTAGGAATGAGGCAACAGAGTGGATCTCCGCAGCACCATAACGACACCTAGAAAGAAATTAATATTTTATGTAGCAAATATAAGAAATCAGCAGAAAGACAATGTTATCTTTGTTTGATTTTAGCATGTGATAGACGCATGCACTGTACTTACATTTCATGAACAAAGTCATCTTTGATGTTATATACATTCCCGTACTCATGTAACAACTTGGCAAGGCAGGTCTGCAATGAAATGGTAGTTATTAAAAACCTGCATAACATTCAGTGTAATACAAAGAAATATATTGGATATTCAACTGGAAAAGCAAGCCTCGGACATCCATGTGGAACATTCGATTCAAACTGGCACACTTGCTGGCAACATGATTGTGCAGTAATGGCAAAAACTTACAATTATAGTTTCCATTCAAAAAATGTCATACCATGTAAAAAAAGGATAAATGCAATTTTCAACAATGACACTTAAAATTCAATTGTGCTGACAAAAGTTTCAATTTTTATTCAAGAATGTAATATGAACATACCTTCAAGGAAAAAGGTTTATGTAAAATATAATAGAGAAAGATAGGCTGCCAAAAATACTCTTAGAAGTTATCTAAGGCATAATAATTAAAAGGACTAAAATTACTGTTTGCAGCAATATTGCAGCAAATTTGCTGCTAATTCACCGCAAATTTGCAGCAGACCTATTGTATTGCTAATGAAATGGCTACCTTAAGCTTTGGAATGTCTGCCTCCACCTGGTCATCATACACTCCAGGGTAACGGTTAAAGTCTGCATAAAATTTATCCACTGCTCGCAGAAGGATGTACCATATTGCATCATCTTCGTCTGACTCCTCGATGTTCCCCACTAAAAATATATACACAGGGTGCAAATTATTTGCATGGAAAACTGAATAAAAAAAGAACTCCTCAATGTTCCAAAATAAAATATACGTAGAATTAGAAATTATTGTCATGAAAAACTCTGAGGAACATTTTGAAAGCACTTTTTTTTTTTTTAAATGCCCCAGTCAATTTCAAAGAATTCCTCATTCACACTAAAACAATGATAAATATCAGTCAATGTTTTTTTTTTCCTAGTCCTACCTAGTTCTCCAATCTTGGCTGTGGCCGGGTCGTACTCCTGAGCTATAGAGCGGTACTGAAGCACGCGGAGAAAGGAGGCATTGCGACCTAAAAGTGTCAAAAATTAAAATGTCTTTAGTTAAAACATCAAATACACCCTGCCAGAGAAGAATTTTCATTCACTGAATAACCCAACTGTACTTATCAACTTATAAACTGACCTCAAAATGTAATGAAAGAAGCAAAAAAAAAAATGTTTTTTTAATACCTAAACCATCTGGAACTGTTGTAAATTTTGGACTGAAAATTTGAGAATGAACAAGTATAGAAGAGGGTTAACAGTACATTTATTTGAAAATGATTTGTGAGACCAAGATACCCATTGTTTCAAAGGGAAAGGATGAAGCAACTTAACATTATTATCTTTACATTTCTTAATTTTTATTTTTGGATAACTCTGCAGTCTTTAGATCCACACTGCTGGTTTTCACTGTTTACCAGATGACATGAGACCAAGACAGATCAGTATCAATTAGACTTAAGTATTTTAATTGAAGCTTAAAAGTGGGTTAACACTTTAAAAAAGAAGAACGAGTGTATAACACTGTTGAGTATTCAGTTTCATGCAAACTCTCTTTTCCCCATTCAGTTCATGCAACAAAAAAAATTGTCAATAATTTGTTCCAGATGTCTCTGGTGTTTCTCACTTACAGAAAAGTTTCACATCTGCTTCAGTGATGGTGTCTTTGGACTGCAATAAGAAAAAGGAAGCTGTTTAATACTAGTGTCTGTGTAAGTATATGTACAATGTACATGTACATAATGTCATGCAAAATAACATCACTATATGCAAAATAGACTGCAAAGTGCCCTTATAACCAGCAGCAACAAATGCAATTAAAAGACTTGGAATTGGGAATGATATGACAGGTATATTACTGAACAGAAAACGGCTAAAACAGTGGGACCCATTCAAAGCACTCCCCCCCTCCCCCTCCCCCCTATAGACCTGGTAGCATGTTCCCATACATTCAATCTACAATAAAGGAGACTAGCCACAGTGGCAGGGTTGGGTGGAAGGGGGAGATCTGATCCATCCATTGCCATGCCATTTGTTCTGTTTTCATCATTAAGAACATGTAGGAATGACTAGCATCTCCGTGCAACATGCAAGGCATGAAAACATGGCTGCCAATATCACACTCATTGTTTCCACACACCAGCATGCAAACACGGACACAATTTGTTTTTTTTTTTGTTTGTTTGTTTGTTTGTTTTTTTTTCTTTTTTTTTTATTTGACCTGTACATCCATTTCTTTTTAGAATTTGACCTGTAAATCAACCCTGCTGATGACCTCAAATTTAACATTTAGAAAACATTACAAAATAAACAAGCGAATCAATACATTTCACATGCACTTTCAGTTCCCCTGCCATGAAAAGCACTGAAATGAGAACATTAATGAGGACACAAAAGTGGATTTATACAATTTTCTGGTTGTTTATTTTGGAAGACAATCAGAATTTCTCAGAATGGCATTTTAATCACAAAATGAGTAACTGATGATTTACATATTGTCTTTGGAAAGTTGTCAGTCTGGATAGAATACTTTTAGTATTATAGCGGTTTGTGCCCACTCCCAAGAGACTAACCTGATATTGTTCTCAAGCTGATGGTGTGAATTGAAAGATCTATTGTGATATATTTATAACACAAGTTAGACAGCAGAAGAACCATATCAAAGAAATATGTTAACCAGAAAATTACCCAGGTACATAAGCCAAAAATAAAAATATACAACAGTATATTTATTCACTTTTGGTGCTTTTGACACAATATAGTTAGGAAACAAAAATGTTTTCTAACTGAATATGTTTATACCAATGACATTTTCTAAAGCTGTGTAAATCAAGCCTGTTAGTGCGAAACTGCAGTTAGTAGTAAACAGCAGAAAATCAGTAAAAGGGCATGCATCCAAATTCCAATGTCCACCAGTTGAAAGGATGAGTACTTTTTAGAAAAGTACTTACTTTTTCAAATAATTAAAAATTACGAAACAAAAGCAGCCTGCACCCATATGCCTTCTTTTAATTGGCAACATTTCTGAGGCTGTGTTCACATCAAGATCAACTTATGCCAGAAAATGTCTAACTGACATCATCAGACGTTCATATTTCAACAAGTGTCAGGTTCCAATGGTTCCACAATCTGAGGATGGTTTCATGAGACCTTCATTCGGTAACAATTGTCATTATTGTTATTTGATGATATTTACTTCATTTACGCACATAGTAAAAATGGGGATTGAAGAAGTGAAACCTGTAAGAGGTTGTCCAGGAATGAAGGTTTCTCGAACCTGACTCCTTGTTGCCTGATGAGATAAGTTAAACTATATGACTGATTTCAGTGCCAATTTAGCAAAAAGATTTTAGACTTAATCCAGGAAGTAGAAAGTTTAATTACAGTTGGGTCCCCCTAAGGAACGTAAATGTATGTAATTCTTTCATTAACCTGAGCTGCCAACCAAAGTACTGACAGCTCAACTCATGGATAGCATAGTGTGCAGTGGCTAAACTGTAACAAACCATTTTATTCTAGGCCATTTTTGTGAAATTGGCACCGAAGGAAGGATATTTCTGTGAACACGACCTTATCCTCCACCAACACAAGCTGAGATAAATAATATCTGATCACTTGTAACTAAGTGGCCAGTGGTCCTTTCATTCAAGAGAAAAATGAATCCATTGACAAATATTTTCATAAACAGATATACTCAATGTATATAAAAAAGGATGTTTGAAGACTTTTTGCCAGACCAATAGGAGCAGGTTTCATATAGCCAGTTTAGATAACAATTGTCACATGTAACATATTGTTGGAGGAGTTTTAGGTGGTTACCATGGGAACTAGTAATAATAATAATGCCTTTAACCAATAAATTGAAATTAGTTGTAGGCCTACACTAGCTATGTTGTTGTTGTTTTGGCTTTGGCACCGGCTTTTCATGTCTGTGGGAACAGGCTCCCCCTGTCAACAAAAAGAAAGATTTTGAGAGAGTTAAAGCTTTATTGCTGATATAAATATCAGCAACATGAAAGAGAAGTTTCAGAAATAATTCAAAGAAGGAAATCTATGAAATCAATACTGAATCAACACTGTCCTATTCCTAAAAGAAAAAAAAAACATTCTGGTTTTTTCAGAGCTATAAAATGAAAAACTTCAAACTGAAGGAGTGAATGCTTTCTGAAAACTTCCCCCAGTGCAAAAAAGCTTTGTCTACATTTACAAGACAATATTTTTGAAATTCATTAAAAATGGAACAGGTCAAGGTGATATCTAATAAAACCCTAGGAAAAAACATTTGACAAGTGCAGATAGAATCACAAAAAATGTGAACTTCCCCATACAAATGATTCTGTCTCAAAGGCATAGGGGGTCAATCTTTTTTGTGCCAAAATACAACTGAAACACCAGAACCATCAGTTGTAGAAAAATAAAGTTCACATAAGTATAATATATTTGAAGCACCATCAAACAGGGTTTCCTGAGAAATATTAAAAAACGCCAATAGTTCATCCTCTATGCCTTTACTATTCAAATCATTTGACATAAAAAGCCAGCACACTGATAATAATAAAATAAATGAAGAGATAAGGACTGGTAATAAGCCCTGTTTCCAGTCAAATTAAAGCGACCTATTCTCTCTGCATGACCCACTTTGGAAGACTAAGCGTTCTGAGTTCACCACTGGCAGAAAAAAATTATAGGTTCTGTTGTCCCATCCACTTTTGTTTACATAGAAGTTAGCTGAGATTTGCTTTGCGAAGTAATGATGTCGTAATCAGAAGATCCTCTGAGATGAGCCATAGACACATTTCACATGGAGCAGTATACTTCAGCAATACAGTACCAGTACACTTTGAGAGGATGTAAAAAGTGGGTTTACTCGCTTTCACAAGACTAGTGTGATTCACACTGCTTTTGTGAAAGTTGACTGACTGTGTCACCTTTTTTCACTATCTCACATTATAGTAAGGCTATTCTGAATCTCTCAAAGCGTACCAGTACAGACTGTTCCATGTAAAGTTTTGATGTGAAAAGGGCCATCAAGTAAGGTTGATCTAACTTCAATGGAAACATGGCTTTAAAATAAAAGACGGTTGCAGAGCTACTTTAACTTACCTTGTGAAACCGTTTTTGAGATAATTTATGTTCATCAGTCTGTGCTCAAAAATGCATGCCAGATCTACTTCAAAGACTTTCAAGCAATTTTCCAACCTAAACAACCTCTAATTGCTGTCAAATAGCCCACATACTCCAGGGACAGATCCAGCCTTCTTAAGAAAAACTGAATCCATACATAAAAAAAACACCCATTTTTTCGCATAATAAAAATGTGTTTCTGTAGAATCCTGATCATCTTCCAAAGCCTAAAGACCTCTCCACCCCCTGCACCCATCATGCACATGAAAACATATGCATGCAGCCTGTATTTATTTACTTACCTTCCCCAATGACTGCAGTAGCTGCTGGACTCTGTTGGCCACCCACTCTGCCTCTACAGCAGCCTGCTGGCGGTACACCTGCTGTAGCTGAATGTACCTCTCTGAGTCCGCGGTCATGTCTGGGATGGTTCCTCTCAGTGGGAGGGCACCTGTCAATATAGCATGTATTTTCAATGTGGCAGAATTAATGGGTGCACTCAGATACATAGTACGTAGTTCAAACCTGAGATGGCATGATAGCTTGTCACCAAATGCATTGGATTGGGATGTAGAATCTTAAATATTTAATTTCCGTGGGTGGACATTATTTTGTATAGCTTTAAAGAAAATTTCATACAATAAGATTTACTGATGTAAGAGGTATTTAATATAATAAATGAAAATTACAGAATTTATAGGCAAAATAACTTGGCAGAATTCACACTGACAGCAGGCCCAATAACCATCTCATATTCAAATGACACACAAAAATATTCACATTTTGATGGAGGGGCAAAGTTTAATAATTGCAGACAGGAGTCACATGATGGAAAGGTCAACTCAAAGAACATAAGATAATGGAAAATCTAATTCAACTGAATTATTCATTCCCTTATACAATATACAACTGACACGTTATTTTTTAAGTTATCAATATAATCTACCAAGAGATCCATTCAATACATAAAAATCATAAACTTTTTTTCTAACATTCCAGTAGAATTTGGGATCATGATCACTCACCCTCTCCCACACTCTCCACAAAGTCTTTCACAGCTCTTGCTAGTATCCAGAAAGGCTTGCTCTACAAAGTAAAATCAAGGTTAACTGTATTATATTATATTATACCATTCAGAAAAATCTATGTAAATACATACTGTGATTTCATTTCTACGTAATCTTACACTAAAGCCAAATCTTCAGATGATTATAGCCCTCCTATGTACTCATTTGTATTCGTGTAAGTATAATTTACACAAATTTCAAACACCTTCCACTAATTCTAATAACTCATGTTTATAAGTTACATAAATCATTATAAAATAGTTACTCATAGAGCCCATTTCCATAGATTTTAGATCGATCTATCCCTGTGGGGAGTCTCACTAGATTACTGTCAGCTTAGCCGGCTTAAGCATCTGTCCCGCCTACTGAAAGCTGTAAGGGGGTAATTAACTATGGTGCGTGCTCGGCTGACTGCAATTTAGCGTGAACCCCCAGGGAGTTAGGTCGATCTAAATCTTAATCCCTGGATCGATCTAAATCTCTGGGAATACACCCATAAAAACAAACATAATGACCTTGTCTAGCATGCTTTCCAGGGCCTTCAAATTTATTTTTCAGAAAGACCAACATGACAGTTTTAGAAAATATTTTTGTTCAAAATTATCATATCAAAATTAATATATATATACCAACATACCTCTGGTTGTAAATTTACACACTCACTGTCATTGAATATATTCTGTACTGCAGATGGGATCTACAATGAGTGAAATACCATAATTATAATGAAAACAGCAGAAGCTGAATATAAAACTATGCATTGTACATTTACTGAAAAGTTGTTTCTTAGATGAAAAAGCCAATAAAAATAGATGTAAATTAATCAATTAATGAACATATGAAACTGAAAAAGAAAAAAGTTGGGATCCCATTGGTGGTTCAAATGAGGGTTCTACTTACCGAGGTGGGAACAAGAGACACATTAACATTATTTATAGCCTCATCAAAATTCTCTTCCACTTCGGGAACACCTTCCTCATTCCTTAAAACTCCTGGAAAAAATGATATCATGAAAATATTTAACTGGGACCAGGAATATCAAATGTTTCATTGATTGATCAAATCTGAACCATTAAAGAGTTTTAAGTTACTTTAAAGGATTATTTAGTCAAGCAAAGCCAATTTTTGCCAGTAAATATAAATAGCCAAACAACTTTATATGAAACAAAACAACAAATATCACACATATTCAAACCTAAAACAACAACAAAAAATCAACTGAAAGAAACTGATTCATCTCTCCTACTCATCGACAGCTTTTTTTTTTTTTTTTTTCACTCTACCTTGCTGAATTAGTTTCTTGAATTCATTTTTCTCCTTGTAGTTTTTGGGGGCAGCTCCACCATGCTGCAATAGTCAAAAATAGAAATATAGTGAAAGGGCATGTAAAATATAATTGTTTTAATTTAGGGAATAATTACAGTAAAAGATACTATTCACACATATTTGATATCGGACTAAACACTGAATCAAAAGGGTCTTACCTGTTCTTTCCAGATTTGTAAATACTTGAAAATTATGACCAACCAGGGAGTGTGGCTGTGATCCTGGAGAAGAAATGAAATTCAGCTACATTTCTCTTCACACACACTCACTCGCAAGCAGGCAAGCATGCACATACACACATTTACCAAACAACATGTTTGTGACTGTGTATGCATGATGTGTGTATTACTCCTTAAACAACTAATATTCACGTGTATATATTAGATGAGATTTTCCAGAGCTTAATATTCTGAAAATATCAAATTTAAATTTTATTTTCTTTATGCACTTTGATAAACATTATCAGTAACCAGCATACACAGAAATAAGACAGACTTTCCTTCCGTGCATTACATTTTTATTCCAATGGAAACCAACTCTTTTGATAATATAAAGTCTAAACCCGTCCCCATGTAAAGCATGGTCTCACCTTCTTTTTCATAGTGCTGAGATCCAGTGAGTCACAGTACTGAGTCAACCCTGGGAAAGGCCGATCTAGTCTCAAGTCTTCGTGTGCATTGTCTGGGTGAGATTCTATCACTGTAATATTCAAATATAGCTCATCTTATAAAGCAAAATTGTGGTTCAATGTAAAATTATATTTCTTCTTAAATAAATCTATTATATTATAATTCCTAAAGACATATCAGTCCATCATCCCGAACTATGGGAGAACTCTAAATTGGTATTTACTTGCACACATTAATACATAGTTTATAGGTAGTTAACAGATAAAACAAACCAAACAAAACAAATTGATTTAAATAAATCTCTCCCAGACCTCCCCTGTGATTCCTCATAAACAATAGTGACATTTTTCATTTCAACCAAATAACTCATTTTTCACCAATCTCAATAATTTGACTAGACTCCTTAAAACTTGATCTTTCTTTTTCCTTTAGCATATTATCTATCTGTATAGTACTCTCAAGCCTAAATCTTAGACACCAACATTCTCCCTCCATTGTTTTCTCACGTACCAGTGTGTTCTCTTGCCACCAGTCTTATGGAGCCAATGAGACCATATGCACGTACCACCATAAGAGGAATATCCTTTTCCCACAGATGACCAGATAATTTGTGTAATACCCTGTAACAGATAAAATATTCTTATTAATAAGTATTACTACAAAATGTTGACAAGAGGGGGGAAATGACAGCTACAACAAATACTGGCAAAAGTATATGTTTAAATACACTTTCAAATATACTTTTAAAATCCAGAAAACAAGCAACTTCAAAATTTTTACCACATAAATTTACAACTTAGCAAACAGTCAATTTTGTGACCAATAAGCTAATACAAGTTTTAACCCAGAACTTTTGTGCAATACCTACTAGATTATAATGTGCTGTTTTTAAAAATCTAAATCCATACCTCTCAGGCAAGTCTACAGCTACTACAATTGTAAATGTGTCAAAGAATTCTGGGTTCCTTTCAAGCAGCAGTTCAGGGCTCTTAAAAAAAAAAAGCAGCCAGGTTAACACATGGTGCTGAAATGTTTCAGTTTGCCTGTAGGAAAAATTATGATAAACATGATTGTTTAAGTGTCTTTATTAAACAGGAGCTCCCCTATAAGAATGATAACTTACCAGGTTATTAATAGTTGAGGGCATATATCACATTTCTTGTAACAGTAAAAACAGAAATTTAGAACAAACTCAAAGACAGGTTTCAAGATAAAAACTTTCACAGCAGTTTCATATAGAATACACCTTAATGCTAAGGGGGATTGTGCTGAAATTTCCAGGAAAATAGTCAGATGGTAATAAAAGGTCTGGGCTCCATTCCCATACACACCAAAGGTCAATGAAGATTGATCCAACTCTGTGGGGACTCTTGCTGAGTACAATCAGCTTAAATGAATAACTAACCTCCTCCTGGCATTGAGCACAACACATAATAGCTGGTGATTATGCATGGAGTATGATAGAAACAACAGGTGTCATTCATTAAGGTGACTGCACTCAGCGAGAGTCCGCACCAAGTTGGATCAAACTATGTGGGGTCTAACACTTATTGCATGATTTAGGTGAATTCAACATGATGTCAGAATCATATACTTTTATTTTATTCTCACCTCTTCCATGAAGTTTCCTGTCACATCTTCATTTAGTTCCAGCAGGAGATCTGTAGCCACCTGAGCACGTGACTGAAAAGAAACAAAATTGTATACAAAAATTTACATAAAAATTGATAATATTTGATTAATTTTAAAATAGAAATATTTGAAATTTACACTTTAAACAAACCCTTTAATAAATGATTTCCAACTGGTGCAGACTGCAGTATTTAGCCCAACTTCAAATGACAAAAGACATTTTTATTACGAATTCAATTTCTTTCCTTTTGGAAATAACCTGATACTCTAATGGTCACATTTAAGATAATAAAAAACAACAAAAGTTTTAATCTTTAATATGCATATTTACCTCTCCAATCTTGTCTTTGTCAAGAAAAAAACTGAAAAAAAAATTATACTTTCAGTTAGATTTTTCAGTTAGTAATCATCTATCGATATATATATTTCATTTACAAGTATACAAATAATCAAAATTATAGTTTATAAGAGCAATGAACCTATTTACAAAAAAAGTCTGACATTGTCTGTATCCCACAGGCACCAACCTGAAGTTTGTTCACATCATGATCAGAGAAAATATTTCCAGTCTTAGTTAGTCTAGTGGTGAATGTGGCTGTGGAAGTCACCATAGTGTACAGTACTTACTTGTTGCCTACATCCTCTCCTGTCACCTTCTTACCATCCACTATGGTGAAGGAGCCAACACCTTGGTGAAATTACAAAATTCAATCTGATTAAATAATGTCCGACTCTATACATACTAGTATGGATACCATGAAGGTCTTAATTAAAATACTTAATATTTAAAAATAACAAGAATCATCTTTAGTAAAAGAAGTAATTACATATTAAAAACTTGTCAATTAAATTGCATTTTTTTTTCACAATGACAAAGTCAACAGATATTATGCGACACTGATACTTATTCAATATAAGTGACAAATGTTAATATTCACACACCTGGTAATATCAGGTTTTTCAAAATTTCTGTCCCTGTTGCCGTGGCATTAATAAGGCAAACTTTGGCAGACTCTAATGCACACTGGCCATGATCACCCCATAACCTGCAAGTGAACTAACCAAATTAATATTCAACTCTCCACTAAACCACATATTATGAAATATAATACTAGTGGTACAGGCCTTTGGAACTGAACTGGTGTCAAAACTTGAAACAGAACAAAAGAATCACTGCCCCATGAAAAAATGGTAATCCATAGCTTTGTGTAACATAATCCTTAACTTCTGATGTATTCCCGACTATATGAAATGGTTATAGAAAGTATAGCCCGAGAGAGCAACATCAGGATCTGAAGGAGACGTTTATCATATGGAGATAAGCCTCATGCACCGGCATCGATATATGTTGAAATTTGCGAGCACCAAGTTTTTCTTTCATCATTAATTCTAATTTACATTTATGTCAGTAAGTCTCAGACAAATAATGTGATCTTTTGTAAGTTTTCGATGATGAAAGCGCCCATTAAAGTCTATGCCGCTCTCTAGCCCAGTGACATAGAACTATAGTTTCAAAATTGATCAAAATCTTCTAAGTGGGAGCTTCACATTTTTCCATTTATCAGTTGTTTTGCACAACTCAGTTTGGTAGATGTCTGCGTACGACATTTTGGAACACAGAGCTCAAATCGCAATTGTCCATTTAGTATCATAACATAATCTTACAATCAACTTTTCGACGCTACACTGCCCAGTAACTCTGTCAATGCCAAACAACTTCGACTAATCGGTGCGCACAACAAGTACACCACTCCTTGTATTGTAAAATAATTATATAATAAATTATCATTAAATAGAACATTGTTAGACAACAGATAATGAGATGGTTACCTTAACTGTCGATCATATTTTCGAGTTTTATCGAGGCTTTCCTTCTCGCCAGACATGTTGAGAGAGGCTTATTTCCGTACTAAAAACAAAACACAATAGACACAATGTGACGTCATGTAGGTCTGTAAAGGCCTGAGAGGAGATTGAGGTGCCAGGTCAAGGTAGTTATATTCATCTTGTTATGAATTATGCAGTTACTGGCTGATCTACATTTTGCTGATGGTTGGAGGGGGTAACAAGAAAAACATTAGACTTTCACTGAACAGCAAACACAAAACAGCAGAAGAGTACAATTTTACTATGCTATTCATGCATAAGAATTAAAAATACAATCTCACTCTGAGGATTTTTTTCAATTTTCAATTTTCAATTTAAGAATTTTAACTTTTGAATTTCATATATTTTTTTACATTCAACTCACTTTGCCTGTTCATATTTCAGAGATTAACAAGTAAAAAGTCCACAGAAAATCAAATAAAAAGAGACAATTAGCAACTGAAATATCTACATTGATAAGACTTGTTTATTTTAAAAATAAGTTGTTTATACAGTACATAGTTCCTGGACAATTCAGTAACCTGCTGTTCAACAGCACAAAATTATTTAACTTGATCATAATAACATAACACTGACAAACTGATGGAGAAAATTCTCTCAAAGCACATATACTATGTAATGATGATGCTGTATAAGAATAATACAAATGTACTTACAATTTTGGTAAGGGTTAATTATAAATTCATCTTAAACTGACTAACAGGTGGCAGATAAAAATGAATCTTAAATACATTTTTTTCATTTACAAATAAGCATTACTTGCAACTTTATGAGAATAAATATTTTAAATTATTGTTGGGAAAATGCATTGGATTTTCCTCCAAGTATCATCTGTCACCTGAAACTGCTAAAAATATTTTTTTGCACAATTTGACCAAATGATATTTTCTTTAAATGACAAGTGAGTAGAAGGCCAGCTTCCACAGATATCCTTCTCTTTGCATTGAATATTATTTCTCATACAATATCAGCAGAAAACACGTGTTGCATCTCCTTCTAGTTGAGATCAGATAAAAGTTACTTTTTGTATGTACAGTATATTTTTGTATGGCACCCCTTCATATTCTGGACGGTTCTGGGTATTAGAAATGGCATATGGGTCACATTGCCAGACATAACCAAATAGTTTTTTTTTAATCCCATGTGTCACCTTCCTTCACACAAGCCTGGTAAAATGCTGACTCTTTTTAGTATAATCTGGACAAATTTAGACAGTAAAATATTTGATCATATATATCCAAATATATTGTGGCCAGTATCCTGTAGTTTACTGACAATATTATTTAACTGGCACTGCAGTGGGCAGCTATGGAAAAGCCACACCATATAAGTCATGGCCAGGCTCATTGAAACATTTGTAAGAGCAAAGCAAAGTCCTCACTGGAATTCTACCACTTAGGGTCTTCACCATACCAATCTCCTGTAATTAATCAAAAATACATTTTTAAGTCCAAATCCAAAACCTTTTTTTTTTTCAATTCATAAAATGTTATGTTTACCAGTTTGTTTATGACATTATTTTCAAATAATAAACATGTGCCTAACATACAATAAAAGGTTTTAGTATTTGTTTCTTCTGTTCTTCTGAGACAGAATACTAAACATCAACCAAAAGTATTGGAATTGTATTCTGACTGGTTTTACAGTTTGCCAGAACAATGCACAATATCTGAATTCTTTTTTTTTTTTCTTTAAAGTGTATAATTAATCCAGGCCCAGCTTAGCAATGGGTGGAAAATGAGCTCATCGTCATTCTACATCAAGTCTAAGTTGGCTTGTAGTGTGAATATCATCTAATTATATACCAACCTTGCTGTCCACAAACTTGACACATTCCAGCCATGTGTTGAGGAAAGCATTGCCACATACTCCACACTTGCTGGACTGGGACAGCATCTCCTTTAGCTCTGGATAGTGCTCTATAGACTTCCTGGTATAAGACCACCTGTCCTTTAACTCATGCATTACTTGCCTGGCACACATTTCCTGAAATAATCCAACAATACATTGGTATATATATCATCATGCTCATATATATATATATATATATGATAATACTGTATCTTGTTGTCATCATTTATTTATTTATTCATCTATTCATTTATTTACTTTAGTTATTTCTAAATTAAATTGTCTTATATTTATTTGTTTATTTTTGCACACATGCCAAGGCATGCACACTAAGCAAATACATCCACATGCACACACCAGACACTACAATCGAGCACAGCACAAACATGCACATACACACACACGCACGCATGCATACACACCCACATTCACACCTATGCATGCACACACACACACACACACACACACACACACACACACACACACACACACACATGCAGACAAATGTACTGGTAGCACTTACACACACATGCATGCACACACACACACACACACACAACACACACACACACACACACATACACACACACACACGTAACACACATATGTCACCTTAAGTGTAAGTACTTCCTCTTCTTGCACAGAATGGACAGGTAGGTTTTGCAGCAGAGGGTTTGCTTCACAGTACAACTCTCTCAGGGGAAGCTTGGCCAACTCTGTCGGAAATATCCTGAGTTCATTTGCCGCAACATCTAGAGTACTCAACTTGAAACATTTCCCCAAACTCTGAAACAGTAATAAAATAGTCAAAATGAATTGTTATCTTACTTTTAAATTCTTTTTTTTTTTCACAATTTTTGGTAACATATCAATTATTATTGGTTCAATTTTATGAGCAAGTATCGTACCTCTGGTAGTTCTCTTAATCTGTTCTTCTGGAGGTATAGTTTCTCTAGGTTGATCAGGTATCCAAATTCTAATGGCAGACTAGTCAGCCTGTTATTGGCCAAATGCAACTCTTTTAATTTGGTCAGGGCACATATTTCAAATGGAAGCTCCTCAAGCAAGTTGTTGTCTAGGCTTAAATTCTGCAAACTGGTTAGCCTGAAAGAAACAGACAAGTCAGTGAAACTATTATCCACAGCTCTAAGTAATTTAAAATATCTTAGATCTGAAGAGAAGAGGCTTATACTGAGTGTAAGACTAAAATATGTAAAACAAGATACTGAGTTGTTTTGTATGATGGTTTTTGTTGAATAAAAATTTCCAAAGTATTGAAAAATCACATGCCTAAAGATGCAACAATTGATTTTTTCAAAGTTTAAACCAACTAAAATATTTACTACTTTTTGTTAAAATCTGTTGGAAAAAACTTACCTACAAATTTCAGTGGGCAAAAATGTTAATTGATTGCTGTTTAGATTTAACAAAACCAACTGTCTAAGATTGCCTGAAATCATAAAAACAAAAGGATTAATATGCAACTTTATGAAATTCATAGAAATTCTTAACAATTTCAAACATAGCTACTTGACTTTTTTCCTTTCATATTACTATATTAGGCCATAATTAATTGACATGGCATTCAAACAAGTGACAATATAATTCATGGATTTTTGTGCAAACAGAAAAAAACCAAAGAACAAAGAAATCCAGACTGTTTGAAGAAATGGAAAATGTTCAAGATCAGAAACCCCAAGAATGATTCCCATTATGTCTCTCACAGAAATTTTTAAAAATGCTAAAATCCCATACTCACTTATTACTACTGGTGACAGCTCTTTTATCCTGTTGTTAAACGCATGCAGGACAGTCAGGTTGATTAAATGCTGAAGAGCCTGAGGTAAACTGTCCAGTTCATTATTGCCAATATTTAATATTTCAAGCTGAAACAAAACAGAGAACTATCTCAAGAATTTAAAAAAATGATAGTTTTTGTTATTGATTAAAATGTTAGAAGGGTTAAAGCTGCAGTCACAATTAAGACGGCAACACAGCATCTAGAAAAGTGACAATTGGGCCCGTTGTTAAATATCACAAATTAAACAAAAAATAGATGCCTACTGAAGAAAACAGAAAGCCTCACATTAAGTCTGGCTTTGTTTCAGCACAGGAGGAAAGATTCATCTTGAACCGTGTACTCATGGCAGCATATATTTTAAAAGTGTATATACAGCAGTTGAGCCAAGGTGGAGTGAAGGTCCAAGCTGGTTAGATTTTCGTGGAGTTTTTAAAAATTTCCTGAGTTTAAGGCCTTAATAACCACTGGCTGTTGGAGTTAAGTGGGGAAAAAAGTCTTGAGACTTGAACTGATACCAAGAAGTGTTTAGAGTTACCTGAATCCCTTTAAGGCCTTATTTTGCCACTTACCGCAATAAGGCGTCACAGACATCACATTTAAACCTTAACTAAAACCTGAAGAGTAAACTGAAGTCTAAAGGCTTCTTAAAAGAAGGAATAGGGCTTTGAATGCTGGTTGATTATTGATAGAAGCACATTCATTACTTACTTGCACTAAACTACCAAACTCCTTTGGAAGATCTTTCAGTTTGTTGTTTTTCAATTGCACCTGAAGAACAGTACATAGTTTTCCAATAATTTTTGGAACTTTGTCGAGCTTTTTGTTGCTTAAATTAAGTAGTTTTGGCTCGCCTTTTAAAGCTCGTAAGAGCAGCGTGTCCGCCATGTTGTGGTTGCTACTGTTTACTGCAGAGCTGTATAATTACGTTTTAGTTTCGATTTTTTTCATCATTACAGTTAGTTGTCTTTACAAGCCATGTGTGACTATCATACAATATATCGTGACATTTTTTGTAATTATTGTTCTCAAATAATTTATTTGTTATTCAAAATATTTATTTTTATGGAATTGTAAGCATTCAAAACTGCATACCTAATGCACGATATATTTTAATGGCTGCCCCCACTAAGAATCGCATTCGAAACGTTTACAGGTAAATTAATCCCGATTGAAGTTGTGATCATAGTAGGTGCTTGTATTTTTGGATGTTTTATGAACCAGTGTGGTATCTCTGCATTTTCTATAGAGAAACATAATGACATAATTTAATCCAAATACGCCTCGGTTGTAACTTCGTTGTTTTGACCGAATCTGAACGACAAACTTCTCACAGTTAAGAAGGTAGAATTGCCATTTTTGTGTCTGGCATTATTCGTTTTCATTCTTGATAAAAAAAATAATTCAAAATGCCGAAAATAAAATACGATCACGATGATGAAGATGGGTCAGTTCATCGGCTGGAAGGATCGGACGTAAACCAACAAGGTGGACTGATAATCATGAAAAAAGGTCCCTCTGCCGATTCTGGAGAAAAGCATTCATTTAAACCACCACTCATCAAAGGCTCTTTGCTCGGCCTTGACAGACTAGCTGCCGATAAGAGGAAAACAAGGGACGAAGAAGAGGAAGGTGGTTACAAACGTTCTAAAGTTACATCTTATAAAAATGATGAAGACAATGATGAAGACATAGAGGAGGAGGATGCTGGTAGAGGGAGCCATAAACCTCCCAAAGACAGGTGAGACCCTAACCCTTTTTACATCAAATTTTGTTTCTTAAGCATTTCATTTTTTACACACTATTTTCAGAACCTGACTATTTAATAGCATGTCTACGTGTACTGGTAGTATTATGAAAGATAAATTTGTGGTCTTTAAGCAAAACAATATAAACTTTAGTTTATGTCTTGTTTACAAACAGTTGTCATATTTTCTTATGTATACCATGCAGTAGCATGACTCTAGGTCTTGTTTACAAACAGTTGTCATATTTTCTTACAGTATGTATGCCATGCAGTAACATGAGTTTTATCAATCGATGCACTGTGTCACCTTGAACGCAATGTCAAGCCAGTATACTAATGCATAACTTCTATAATACTTCGCACTTGGTTACAGACATTATCGCCCAGCCAGAATGGAGACACCATCACATCCTGGAGGAGTCAATGAAGAAGTAAGGTCAAAAATTCAACACAGACACAAGGAGAGGGAGCGTGGAGTGTACGCCTCATCCAAAGATAAAGAAAAAAGGAGAGACAAAGACAGAGGTTGCTTTTTAATTTGTTTTATTTCAAAATTTTTAATATAGTCTATTTTAACTTGAACACCATTGTTATCTGCAAGGTGATATCATTTTTGTAAGTACTGTAACGTGGTCATTCACTCTTACCACACAGATATTATTATGAACTTCCTAATAATAATATGATTAAATTTTATATGCACAATATAGTTTTAACTGAGTTCTTCATTTATACAATTCATGGCCATGTGGGTAATTTGAATGATAAATTCTACCACAAAGTGTTTTTATAATGATGACATTGTGCAGCAATCAGAACAAGTGGAAACTGATGATCAGATATTGATATAATAAGTTTTTTTCTCTATTTTCAAGATCGTAAGAGGGACCATGATCGTAGGTACGATAAAGAGAGATCAGAAAGAGGTCACAGGAGTGAAAGGAGTCAGAGGAGTGAGAGAGAGTGGGAAGAAACGCCGTCTAGAAGTCGAGATGAACCTCCTACTCCAGCCAGATACAAACCTAAGGGTATTCCCACAGTTAGATTTAACGTTTATGAGAAATTTTTAATGTATTATGGGTTTACCCTTAAAATGCTGTTATATGTTTGCATTCAGATAGTTGAGAGGAGGTTGTAATTGGGCCTTTCTCTTCTTAAATCTCTCTTCTAAATAACATGTTTTACATCTGTAGAGCTTTAATTTATTTCTTGATCTTCTAACTTCTATAATAAGGCAGAAAAGCAGTTGTATGTCATCTTTGCTTTCATGAACTAACACTAAAGAAAAAGAGGTGGTAAAATGTTTCAGAGAAAAAAATACTGCAGGGTGGTCAGAAATTTGTTCATAATAGTTACTTGTAGAACATTTTGTTTGACCCAGCATTATATCTATAACATAAATAATGTTTACCATTAAGCTAGAATGTAGTTTGTCAGAGTGAGCCCAGACAGGTGCTTTTAATTTTTAGATACTCCATCAGGATCAAGCTGGGATGATGATGACATCACTCCCCCTCAGAAGTCTGTGTGGGATGTCCCCACACCATACAGGTCAGAACGCAGAGGTGACCGCGACAGAAGTGACCGAAGTGACAGGAGTGACAGAAGTGACAGGAGTCACAGAAGTCAAAGATCGTCCAGGGATGGGAGAAAACATGACAGAAAGTAAGTAGGAAACTTAAATACACAAAAGACATTTATCATGACTCATCTTATTTGTCGGTAATGCACATTTGGATATTTATTTTGTATCACACATGTCATATTTTCTTTCATGTTTGGGAAATGAAGTAAATTTCTTGTTGCAAAAATTTGCAAATGATTTCTTAAGTGCTGTAATAGAACCTAGTCAAGCCTTGAGTTTTAATCTCAATATGAATGAATTGGTCATCCTTTGAGGCTAGCTGGACTATTTCAGGTGTTAGATAACCGAAGTCTTGTGAATTTGATTGTATGAACCTAATTTTGACTGTTAAAATGTCCCAGGTCAAGGAAGAAGACTGATGACACCCCGCTTCCCACGCCTTCTTACAAGTACAATGACTGGATGGATGACAGGAAAAAGATCCGTTACACACCCAGGGAGAGAGATAACAGAGATGGTGAGATCATTGGGTCTTTATCTGTGATATGGGTCTTTAAAGAGATGTTGAATGTGAAAGAAAAAAAAAGATTTTACATGCATTCTGATTTGTCAAGGACAGTTTCAAGATAAACAGATTATGTTGGATAGTTTAATGCATTTATTTTTTTTTTAATCAAAGAAAGTTTTAAAGATAAATATCACTTTACATATTTAACAACAAATAAATCAGACCTGCAAGACTAATTGAAAAAATGAGTAAATGTAGTGTGTAGAAAATGAACAGTTTAAACATTTCATCATTATGAGTAACACCACTACACAGACCAACTTTCATTAGAACGAAGTAAATCCACATTTATTTTTAAATGAAATAATTTTATCAATAATTTCTGTTAATTTGAGAACAACTGTTAACAAATTTTAATATTTGTATTCTAAGAGGAGGGTTGGAGGAAAGACTTGACTGAAGAAGAACGCTTAGAAATGGAGGAAGAGCAGAAGCGTTTAGATCGTGAGTGGTACATGCAAGACGAGGGTTATGACGAGTCCCATAATCCATTCTCTGGCATGTCAGCCGAGTATACCAAGAAAAAGGAACAGGAAATTGAGAAGAAAAAGGTCAAGAGGATGTCTGAGAAACAGAGGCAGATAAATAAGGTCAGGAGCTTTTTTTTCTTTTTTGCTAGTTTAAATTATATTTGTGTCAGGGGCTTTTTAAGCAGCTTTTTATCATCATTGAAATATTAGTTAATACCTACAAAATGCTGCATAAATTTAATTTGGTAAAGAAATTATTATAATTTGTTGTTAGATGATAACTAAATTATATCTGTCACTGTTAACTTTTTTGCTTTCTATTCTAAAAGTGATGTAAATTCAACTAAACAAATTTTTGGGGATTTAATATTTGAATAAATATTATTATTATCATCATCATCTTAATTAATCTTTACTTTAATTGCATTTTTTAAAAAATTTATTATTTGTTTATCTTTTTATTGGCCATTATTATAATTTGTCCAGGATCTTTTCATTATAAATACTGTTCCCCTGTTCTGCAGGACATAGAGATGTGGGAAACCAACAGAATGCTGAGAAGTGGCGTTATCCAGAAAGTGAATTTTGATGAAGACTTCGAGGAGGACAATGAAGCTCGGGTTCACATCCTGGTCCACAACATTGTCCCCCCATTCCTGGATGGCAGAATGGTGTTCACAAAGCAACCAGAGCCTGTGATACCCATCAAGGTAATAGACCCCTCCCTCCCTCTTCCCCCCTTTTCAAATGCACATTTCTCATGATTGCAGTCTCATCTGAATTAGGAAAGGTGTAAAATCACAGGTTAACGATACTGTGGGCTTTACTCTAAGCTCCACAGAGATTGTGTCTTAACTAAAAAAGAAAACCAAGCTCATGCCTTAAGACCTTTAAGACTGTTCTATTTTAAACCAAATCTCAAGCACATTCAAGGTGTGTAACCATAAAACATATGAAAGTTAAAAACATTTGCAAAGGATTCACGACCATATTAAGTTCAACTGAAAAAATCCAAACTGAACATCACCAGATGAACTGATCACTAATTGACCTCATTTCCCTAAAATTTGATAAATTCATACATCTACTTTCTGTCATATTTATCATTATTTATATTGTATGTAACTGTTAATTTTATATTTTTCTTTCTATTTATCTTAGGACCCTACATCAGACATGGCCCAGGTGGCCAGAAAAGGCTGCCATGTTGTCCGCCACCACAGAGAGGAGAAAGAGAAGAAGAAAGCTCAGCAAAAACACTGGGAGCTGGCAGGGACCAGGATGGGGGACATTATGGGGGTCAAAAAGAAAGAGGAAGAGGTAAAGGACTGTTCCCATAAACCCGTCATACTAGCTGGACTGATCTAACTCTGTGGGAATTCTCACTAAACTGCTTTTAGTGCAAGTAACTCAAATGTCTGCCACACCTACTCAAGCTGCTAGGGGGTAATTAACGATAGTCAGTTATCCCCTAGTTACTCAAGGGAACTCAGTTTAGCAAGATTCCCCACAGAGTAAGATCGATCCACCTAGTACGATGGGTTTATGGGAATGCAGTTAAAGACTAGAACTATGTTACAAAGTTTGATTTGTTAATTATTAATTATTGTATGTATGAATTGTGTTTAATACAGGGGAGCAAGGAGAATGATCCTGCGAAATATTCACATGAGAGGTTAATTATTTGTTGCAGTCTCTCATGATTGATGGTTTGAAAAAAAGCATGAAATACTAAAAATGATTTATTCTTTAACATTAAGATTTGAAGCATTCTTTAAATGTTTTTTAGGTTTGTGATTGATTTTGTCAAGTTTTTTTTTTAGGATAAAGATATAGATGAAGAGGGGAACTTGGACTGGAAGAAGAATCAAAAATTTTCTGACCACATGGGAGATTCCTCCCAGGCAGTTAGTGAATTTGCTAAAAAGAAAAATATTCGACAACAAAGGCAGTACCTTCCTATATATGCTGTAAGGAATGAGGTAAATAAATCATTGGATTGCTTATTGGAGTATCAGTTTTTGTATGATTTCATATTTCAGTTTTGTTTCATACATGACATGACTAATTAACGTTTCTTATAAATAAACTTCAGTGATAGATGTAGTTTAAGAAACTGCAAAATGTTTACAGATTTAAAAGTTTTAGAAATAACTATTTTAGCAAGCCTTATTATTTTTTCTAATGTTATGTTTTATTGGCAAGAATAGGTAATTTATACCAGGTATTATATTCCCCAATGTAACTGCTATGGAAAGTAAAAAATCAGTCATTTCCTGGGTTAGCTCTCTTAAACCAAATAACTACAAAAAAGGTGAAAAGCATAACACAGAAGGAAATTTTGTTCCAAGCTTAGAAGACTAGACTGTGTCTTGTAGCTTAACTTATCAATATGTCAATTTTCAGCTACTGAATATCATCAGGGATAACAGTATAGTTGTGATAGTGGGTGAGACTGGCTCAGGTAAAACTACACAGCTGACGCAGGTGAGTGTGACTGGGATGGGAATAACCTTGCGCGCGTTATACGTCACAGGTCTTGCGTAACTACCCACGTGCTACGATTTTTCCCTTGGGGGGCAGCAAGCGGCCATTTTGTACACGAGCAAAGCATAGATGGGTGAAAACGATACGTTGTTTTTAACCAAAAACGATGTCCCCAGGGCGAAACTGCCAACACCAAAAGTAAAGGAGCATACCAACGTTGTTTTGAAACGATGTGGTTAGCCTGTCAGTGGCGAGTTGGGGAGAAAAGAGCAGCACTGATAACAAGGTACTGTATACACATGAACCGGCAAAGTTACTGATAATTTCATGTTGCAAAAGCATAATTAAATCAGTAAGTTATTTTCCAAAGGATATTATTTGAATAGCAGATACATAAATCAAACTAACAACAATAAAAATTTTTGATGACATTGAAAATCAAAACCTGCGGTGCACGATAGGTTGAGGAGGACACTGCCACAGCAAGTAATGCATGAATTTTGTTACACAACACCATATGCTTGTGTCATTGTTATCTCTGTGGTATTATTACTCAATTTACTGCTCAAATTAATACCTGATACTATTTCTCAGGCTACCAAGTACAAATCAACTTATTTTGTGGCAATTGACCTCCATGTTCCATCTTGTGTGCAGGTTGTTTATTTTTGTTATCATTATTATTATTTTTTTTTCAAACACATTTTGATAAAGTGGCTATGCTTTAACAAGAGAAATTTATGCTGAAGTTTAAAAGATTAAATTATCAGTGGNAGTGCTTTTAGTGCAAGTAGCTCAAATGTCTGCCACACCTACTCAAGCTGCTAGGGGGTAATTAACGATAGTCAGTTATCCCCTAGTTACTCAAGGGAACTCAGTTTAGCAAGAATCGCCACAGAGTAAGATCGATCCATCTAGTACGATGGGTTTATGGGAACGCAGTTAAAGACTAGAACTAGGTTACAAAGTTTGATTTGTTAATTATTAATTATTGTATGTATGAATTGTGTTTAATACAGGGGAGCAAGGAGAATGATCCTGCGAAATATTCACATGAGAGGTTAATTATTTGTTGCAGTCTCTCATGATTGATGGTTTGAAAAAAAGCATGAAATACTAAAAATGATTTATTCTTTAACATTAAGATTTGAAGCATTCTTTAAATGTTTTTTAGGTTTGTGATTGATTTTGTCAAGTTTTTTTTTTAGGATAAAGATATAGATGAAGAGGGGAACTTGGACTGGAAGAAGAATCAAAAATTTTCTGACCACATGGGAGATTCCTCCCAGGCAGTTAGTGAATTTGCTAAGAAGAAAAATATTCGACAACAAAGGCAGTACCTTCCTATATATGCTGTAAGGAATGAGGTAAATAAATCATTGGATTGCTTATTCGAGTATCAGTTTTTGTATGATTTCATATTTCAGTTTTGTTTCATACATTACATGACTAATTAACGTTTCTTATAAATAAACTTCAGTGGTAGATGTAGTTTAAGAAACTGCAAAATGTTTACAGATTTAAAAGTTTTAGAAATAACTATTTTAGCAAGCCTTATTATTTTTACTAATGTTATGTTTCATTCGCAAGAATAGGTAATTTAGCCAGGTATTATATTCCCCAATGTAACTGCTATGGAAAGTAAAAAATCAGTCATTCCCTCGGTTAGCGCTCTTAAACCAAATAACTACAAAAAATGAAAAGCGTAACACAGGAGAAAATCTTGCTCCAAACTTAAAAGACTAGGCTGTAGCTTGTAGCTTACCTTATCAATATTTAAATTTTCAGCTGCTGAATATCATCAGGGATAACAGTATAGTAGTGATAGTGGGTGAGACTGGCTCAGGTAAAACTACACAGCTGACACAGGTGAGTGTGACTGGGATGGGAATTGAGTGGGACAGGATGGGAATTGAGTGGGACAGGATGGGAATTGAGTGGGACAGGGATGGGAATTTGAAATAAAAAAAAGCAGTAAAGAAAGGTGCTAGATTTTGTATGAAGTGTTCAGAACTGGCAAAGAGGAGTTTTCCTCTATGTTTAGAATTTATTCTTGTATCCTTGACAAAAAGTCAACATCAACTTTGCTGACTTAGATGTTCAACTCAAGATTTATGTGTTAGTTGTTGAAAAAGTATTGATATAAATAGTTTTAAACTATTTTCAATCAGTTTCTGAGAGGTACTTCATTTAATTGCCAAGTATATTTACCTGTTTATTTGAGTTCCCCAGTACACACACACACACATGCACGCACACACATCTTATTTTGTTTATTTAATGTAACTTTAGACATAAACACTAATATATGATTCCCTACTTGTTGCAGTATCTTCATGAAGACGGATACACCAAGTTTGGCATGGTGGGCTGCACACAACCTCGTCGAGTGGCAGCCATGTCTGTCGCCAAACGAGTCTCGGAAGAGATGGGGAGTAAGCTCGGGGATGAAGTGGGGTATGCTATTCGATTTGAGGATTGTACCTCGGAGGTAAGGAGCAGGAAATTATGTATACTTTTTTTTTTTTGTGAAGTCTGTTGGTTTGAAAGTAACATTTATGTCTCTTTGATCTAAACCGACTTAAATGATATGACATAACAACTAAATGATAGGACAAACTCCAGTATGACGTTCAAAATTTGGCTGATGGCAGCTGCGATATAGTAAAGGTCCCTCTAATAAAAGAAATGCAGTAATTTAGTGATAAACATTGAATAATGTTGAGTAATGATATTTACATAATTCTTATGCCTGAAAAATCTACAGTTAATAATTTTACTTCCAAACGAATAGTGCACTCATTTCAATTTGTGGGGCAAACTTCCCTTTTAGTGTTGAGCATTCAGCAGTATGTCTGGGACGGTGTCATACCTGGGTGATTAGATTTGTCTGTGCTCCCTCTCCTTCTGTATTTCCCTCTTTTAATCCATCTTACTGCTGTGTTAATGTTATGGAAAAGGTGTCAACACCAAAATCTTGATTCTTCTGTCTTTACTTCCTTCAGTCCTCTCAGCTCAAAGTAGCCGTTCTTCAACTTGGTACAAATGACCTCTCCTTTTGAGATCTTATTACTGTTATTGAGAAGATGGCAGAGCTTGTTAACACCATCTTTCAGTATCACTGTTTACCAGAAAATGTCCCATATATAGTGGCTGAGGTGTTGGAGATACAGGGGCAAACGGAGGTCATCTTCTCAAATAAATCATTTACATGAATTCAAAGCAATTTTAGGTTATTCAAAGTGCAGGGGCAGACAGAGGCTGTCTTCTGGGTCTTCTGGAAGATGGTCAGAATTTTTTAGGGTTGCATTGATGGACATATGATTTTTTTTCTGTCAGAAGATGGTCAGAAATGAAGGATGGATCAACAAAGATAGCTTGGAATACTGTCAGAAAATATCTCTGGATCCACCCCTGATGAAAGCTCTCTCAGATATAAAAGCTTTCAGATTCTGTGTAGAAAGTGAATTGTTTATACTATGATGATGAGGTCACTGACATTCTAATATACATCTGTTTAACTGTATGTTATTTATTTTATTTTATTGGTAACTTATTATTGACAATGCTTACAGAAAACAATTATCAAGTACATGACAGATGGTATACTGCTGAGAGAATCACTACGCGAGTCTGACCTAGATAACTACAGTGCAATCATCATGGATGAAGCTCACGAACGGTCGCTAAATACTGATGTCTTGTTTGGTTTACTGAGGGAGGTAAGCAGAGGGTAATCTAACTATTGATTTATTGATTCTTTTATACATTAATTCATTCATTTTCTTAACTATTGATTCAAATAGTGGAATATTTACATTCTATTCGTTTTGTGAATGCTATCTTGTAAGAAAAAAGGTATTTTAACATTTGATATGATATCAGTAGAGATATACTGGATCTTGTTTATAATATAAATTTACTGTTGGAGAATAACAAAAACAAAATGTTTTCTTAAAAGCTTTCTCATTGTTACACTGATGGTTTTCAATCAGAATCATTTTTTTGCTCAGGTTATTTTTTGTTTTTGTTTTTGTTTATATATCCCAGGTTGTTGCTAGGCGACAGGATCTCAAGTTAATCGTCACCTCAGCCACCATGGATGCCACCAAATTCTCCACCTTCTTCGGCAACGTCCCGGTGTACATAATACCTGGCAGGACATTCCCTGTGGACATCTTCTTTAGCAAGAATACAGTGGAGGACTACGTGGACGCAGCGGTCAAGCAGGCCTTGCAGGTCCACCTGATGGGTAACCCAGGTAAGACGGGACAAGCTTTTCTATGAAGGGAAAAAGTTAGTTAAACTGAATGTTACTTAGGCTGAAGTTATTAAGTTCTGAGTGTATGAAAATTTGTGTCCTGATTAAGGCTACTCTTTCAAATATGTTATAGTAATTTTTGTCAATGTGCATATGAATATGGCTGTTAGTGAAAAAGAAAACAGCATTATGAAAGAAAAAAATTAACCGACTATGAACTCAGAATATCCCTTTCAAGTTTTAAATAATCTATACTTAAGTACTAAAACTTTAGATGTGATTTTTTCATCTGCATAATCCTATGCTACAGTATTGGTCATTAAGTTTTCTGTTTTGTCCCCTGCAGGTGACATATTGATCTTCATGCCTGGCCAAGAGGACATTGAGGTGACATGTGAACTGCTGGCAGGTAAGGACACCCACTACACCGTGACATTTGGGGACATTTTAATGAAAGTTGATCTGTGTGGTTGTGTTACTCAAAATGATGAGATGTTTAAACTGTTCAATTTAAAAGCGTACCTGAGAGCTTTCATCCCAACGCTTGGGACTTTATTATAGTCATATTAGTAACTTAATTAAATATAAATTTTGTGTAGAAATTGACAGTTTTAAATTTCAACATTATGAACATTTGAGGACAGTTTGTGGGATTTGAGAGAGAAATATTTTAACAAATAATTCCCCCTCCCTTTATGTTACATGTAAAATCCTCTTAGAGTGTGAAAATTCCATCTTGAAATGTAGAAAAATCCTTCCTTTAATTTGGAAAAATCCTTGTAAAAATGTGAAAATATTTCATAAAATATCAAGACTCTTTTAAGAAATATCAAAATATCTTATATTTCAAATATCCTCCATGAAATGTGAAAAATCCTCAATGTAATGTGAACTAAGTTAACTCATGTAATGAGAAAATACCTTTGTAAAATGCATATTGTAGAGCGTCTTGATGAGCTTGATGAGGCGCCCCCATTGGCCATCTTGCCCATCTACTCCCAGCTGCCCAGTGATCTCCAGGCCAAGATCTTCCAGAAGGCCCCAGATGGGATCAGGAAAGCTGTGGTGGCCACCAATATAGCCGAGACCTCCCTCACAGGTAAGAGACACCAAGTGGAAATGATCACAGATCACTAAGACTTGTTGAAATAATAATTATTATTATTATTATTATTATTATTATTATTATTATTATTATTATTATTATAGTCTAAAATCCATACAAAATGTTTAGTAGACTTTACAGGAGTAAAATGAACAGAATTGGCATATTTCCTGGTGGTTTAGGTTCTTTTACAATCCCTGTCATGATATATTTTCTGTTTCTATGTTGAAGAAATGGTTCTGATGTTGGTTTAAAATAGGAAGAAGTTAACATTCTTACACATGACTGGCATGCATGCATGCACAAGTGTTTCAACTGAAAATGCAGCTGTGGAAAACAGATTATGTTAAGAATTAAAGGGAGTTGTTTAATATACAATTATTGATACTTTATCTTTTTTTATTTTCATTGTTTTTATTCAGAGATAATGAGAATACTAAACAAAGAAAAAATAAACAAATATACCACATAACACAAAACGGAATATTTTAACAACAATACTATACCTGTAACGATGCTCCACCTGTTTACACTACAACTAAATAGTTCAACTGAGACTTGTATTGTGTTCCAGTGGATGGTATACAGTTTGTGGTAGATGCTGGTTTCTGCAAGCTGAAGGTGTTCAACCCTAAGATTGGTATGGACGCTCTCTCTGTGTTCCCCATTAGTCAGGTGAGAAGATTTTATAGGGTACTGGAAATCTGTTAGCTTGTTCAGACTTAATGTTGCATTTGTGCTATTTTTTTTACCTTATCTCAGAGTAGGTAGCTGTTGCTTTTAAGGTTAGGTGACAAATTGCACAGACTATTTGTTGCTTTTATTTTTAAGGGACTGCTAGATAGATTTATCATTTATTTAAAGAACAGTGGCACATGAACTTTGATGAAAATGAATTTTTATGCCAGTCTTAGTGTTACTAATTATCTTAAAACCAAATGATCAATTTAAAGGAATAAGCTTAAGAACTCTTTCTGTAAGTGAGCAATGCACAGGGTGAGCACTGGATAACAATGTCTGTTGATGTTTTAGGCCAATGCCAACCAGAGGTCAGGNTCTCACACACACACACACACACACGCACACACACACACACATACACATTAGTGCTGCCTACTGAGACCAGAAAAAAAAATTTCATATTATCATTCAAAGTTGCTCTCACAGGATTATAATACTCTTATTAACTCATTGACACATGTATTCTATGTGCTTTGGCTGCAACATGAAGTAGCGTTCTTACCTGATCACACACAACTTGCTTGTACTGTAACAAGAACACCACACAGATGCATTCACACCAGGTTCTAAATTGGATATTTTTGGTACCTTTCAGACAGTGCTTCAGACTGTACACAGAGCGCCAGTACAAGGATGAGCTGCTGGTGACCACAGTGCCAGAGATCCAGAGAACCAACCTGGCCAATGTGGTGCTCCTGCTCAAGTCCCTGGGGGTGCAGAATCTCTTACAGTTCCACTTCATGGATCCACCTCCACAGGTAATTATTAAGACACCCACCAGCATATAAAGTAACTGCAAGAAAATGTCAGCAACTTAAAACAGAATATAACATGACACATTAAATACCACACAGGTAATTAAGACACCGACATATAAAGTAAGTGCAAGAAAATGTCAGCAAGTTCTTAGCCAAGGAACCTGACTTAAGTTGTTTTGTGAAACTCCTTGCAGGATAACATCCTGAACTCCATGTACCAGCTGTAGGTTCTAGGAGCCTGGTTGTTACACTGCTCCTGATAGGTCAAGATTTGCCCTTGTGGTCATGTAACCTTGGTAATTAATTTCTCAGCCAGTGAACCTGGCTTAACCTTTTTTGTGAAACTCCTTGCAGGATAACATCCTGAACTCCATGTACCAGCTGTGGGTTTTGGGAGCGCTGGACAACACGGGTTCCCTGACGTCCCTGGGCAGACAGATGGTGGAGTTCCCTCTGGACCCCGCGCTGTCCAAGATGTTGATTGTCTCCTGTGATATGGGCTGCAGTGCAGATATACTGGTGGGTAGATAGAGATGGTATCATTTACAGATTTCTATTAGTTCATTTATTTCAGTGTGTTTGTGTGTGTGTGCGTGTGTGTGTGCGCAAAAGCACATGGGCATTTTAAAAATTTTTTCAAACTTTGCTTCCAAAAATTAACTTTTGAAACAAAGCACGCTTACTTTTCATGAGTTTTGAATCTGCTTAGCTGTAAGACTTGTCTATTATGCTTAACAATGATACATGAAAAAATGTTTGAAAAAAATATTTTAATGATGTGTTGTTTTTAGCATTTGCCAAAATATGTTTAATGTGAACCTAGGATATTGTGAAGGATGTAGAGCTTGAAAATGCATCATAAGAACACTCGAAGAGAGGAGCATGACTGGTGTAATACTAATAGTTTTCCTTAAACAATATAATTCTTTTTTTTTTTAATTTTGATTTCTAACATAAGAAATATACATATATTTCTGAATCATTTATTAAAAGATAAACTGTTTTCCTCTTTCAGATCATAGTGTCCATGTTATCTGTCCCAGCCATTTTCTTCAGACCAAAAGGAAGGGAAGAAGACTCGGATTCTGCCAGAGAAAAGTTTCAGGTTCCAGAGAGTGACCATTTGACCTTTCTCAATGTCTATCTGCAGTGGAAGAGAAATAAGTATGAATTTGGTTCTGTAGTATAGCAAGTGAGACAAAGGGATATGAAAAGGGAGAGAGAAGAGGGAAGTGTGTGTGTGTGTGTGTGTGTGTGTGTGTGTGTGTGTGTGTGTGTGTGTGTGTGTGTGTGTGTGTGTGTGTGTGTGTGTGTGTGTGTGTGTGTGTGTGTGAGAGAGAGAGAGAGAGAGAGAGAGAGAGAGAGAGAGAGAGAGAGAGA
>NW_019774914.1:126046-201011 GCF_001039355.2 Lingula anatina | reverse complement strand
AGAGAGAGAGAGAGAGAGAGAGAGAGAGAGAGAGAGAGAGAGAGAGAACAGGAGGGGGGATGTAGTAGTGGATAGAGTAGATACAGAGGCTTTTATTACATCTTATGATAAAATACTTAGATAAATGTAGGCAGTTCTATGTTGTTTCCATGAACGACAAATTCACAGTCAAGTGTTTCATTTTCCAGCTATTCCTCCAGCTGGTGTCAGGAACACTTTGTCCATGTCAAGGCAATGAGGAAGGTACGATGATACCAGAAAGACTGGTTTTTATCTGTGGTTTATTTTATCTGTGGTTTAACAGTTAGCCATACAATGAAATACATCTTCTAACATGTGCATGTGTACTGTTAAGCCTGTTAATATTGTGTGTAAACTGATACATGAAACATTATTTAAATGGTTTGTCAAAAAAATGAGATGTGATTATTTGAAAAGTGGCAAATTCATTTGCTGCATGGTAGGCCAATTTCTATTTTTTAATATCTCGATGGTTGCATTTAGAACCAGATTAACGTTAAGATAAAACTAGAAATAATCTTACTGACATCCCCAATTATTGGGTCTCTAAATTAGGCTAGCACAGTTCTGACAGAAGAAAACATATTTTAATTGCTATGTTTTAGGTCCGTGAGGTGCGTCAACAGCTGAAGGAGATAATGGACCAGCAGAAGATGGACTTTGTGTCCTGTGGCCAGGAGTGGGATATCATCCGGAAGTGTATCTGTTCATCCTACTTCCATCAGGCAGCAAGGATGAAGGTAAAACTCTGGTATTGTTGTGTGGTTGTTGAACAGCCAGAAAGTATGTGTATCAAATTTTTAGTTTTTCAATAAAAAATAAAACAGTAAAGTGGTGTAAATTCATATGAATTTTGATGTGATTTTCTTAGTTTGACAGTCTTTAACAACTTGTCTGAAGTCATTGTTAAGGGACCATTTCCAGACCCTGTTGTGCTAACTGTATCGATATATCTCAAAGGGGATTCTCATTATATTTCAATCAACTTAAACAGCTTAGATGTCTGTCAGGCATACTGAAGCTGCTAGTGGTAATTAATTATCATTTAGCAGCATCAGTAGGCATGCCAGACATCTAAGCCACTTCAGCTGAAAGCAATTTAGCGAGAAACCCTTCAGAGATGGATCGCTCCTGTTAGATCAATCTAGGTATGGGAACTCGGTCTAACCTGATTCCTCACCAATGAATATTAGCACTTTGTGATGTAAATTTGGAAGCAAATCAGTCACAATAACAGTTTCATTAGTGGCAGTTAAATATAGAATGTTCGTTATTTTGCATTGTGCAAAAATGTGTTAACACTTTGTATTGTCACTTGCAGGGTCTTGGTGAATATGTCAACATGAGGACAGGGATGCCGTGTCACCTGCACCCCACCAGTGCACTGTTTGGCATGGGTTATACTCCAGACTACATAGTCTACCATGAACTGATCATGACATCCAAGGTAAGATCACTTTTTTGTGCCATGAACTGATCATGGATTTATTGCGCTATGAAGTCATCATGACATCAGAGGGAAAGTCACATTTCTATACAATGAATAGATCATGACATCTAAGATAAGCTCACATTTTTGTACCATGTATTGGTCATGATGTCCAAGGTTAGGTCACATTTTTCTACCATGAACTGATCATGGCATCCAAGATAAGGTCACATTTTTGTACCATGAATTGATCATGCCATCCAAGGCAAGACAATGTTTATTGCTCCATAAACTGATGATGACATTTTAGGTTAAGTTACTTTTATTTATTCTTTAACTTCTGTTTAATTTTTTTTTTTTTTTTTTTTTTTGATAAGAAATGCCAAATGATAAGAACTGTGCAAGCTATGAGCACACCTTTGGGTGTAAATGGCTAATAATTGTTCACAAAATTGCGCAAAGTGGCAGAAGTAATTTAGGGTCTACTGCACTTGTAATTTGAGATTTTTATGTCGAAGTAGAACTGTTAAATAAAATTATGTAAATATTACAGTTTCACATAACTTCATTCCCTCATTTTAGGAATACATGCAGTGTGTGACTGCTGTGGATGGACACTGGCTAGCTGAACTGGGACCAATGTTTTATAGTGTCAAAGAATCATCTAAGACAAGAAATGTGAGTAAAATATGACATATCTGGGTTATAACTGGCTTAAAAACTTTAACATATCTTTTAAGTACGGTACCTGTGCTGTTTTAATTCTGCTTTTCATCTCTCTCTCTCTCTCTGTTTCTCAAGCAGAGTCGATTAATATTTGGTAATGAGGATATTATAATGGATTTTGATATCATTTTATATTATGTTTCCCCCCAAATCATTATTGACTCCACATTTTACTCTACAATAAATATAACATGTATAAATTTATTTACAAACATTTAATTGATTATTTTAATTGAGATTTACTCTTTTTTAAATCAAGTTTTGAACCTATATCTAATAGAGTTTCAAAGAAAAAATGTATTGACACAAGACATCAGCGAGCACAGAGATGTTCTTCCATTTTATTTCAAGATTCTTCAGTCTATTTTCTTTTCACCAAAACCCTGTCAGAGGATGCTGTATTTTTGCTTTCCCCCAGGAAAACCGCCAGAAGGAAGCAGCGGACATGACTGCCATGGAGGAAGAGATGAAGAAAGCCGAGGAGCAGATTAAATTGAGGAAGGAAGAGCAAGAGAAGGCTTTGGTTGATACAAGTAAAAGGTAACACCCACTGGCTCTCATTTCCATACAAGCAGGCTTGTCCATGTAATACTATAAAGAGGCTGAGAGAAGGAGTTTAACTTAAAGCAGAAATGACTCTTCTCACCAGGGTTCAATTTTGAGACCAAAATTCAGGTCTACTTCAGTTCAAGTTGTATCAACAGAAGACCACTTATATAAATGAAGGACAACTTTAACTGCTTATTAACATGGAATGTAAATTCTTTGTTTACATGACACTTAAATGTTTTATTGTGATCATGACGGTTTCATGAGGTTGACATGATTTATAATTAATGTTTTAGAAACCAAATTGTCACCCCAGGAAGAAAAGAACCAGGTACTCCATTTACCCCCAGAAGACCAAGGTCCAAGATAGGAATTTGATGTGGTGGGCCAACACCTCGGGTTGGATTGAGATATCTTCAAAGTCGTCACCAAATGAAATGTTTTTAAATGAGGGTGGAGTAGAATGGAACAATAAAGTCACTGTGATGGAAGGATTTAGTCAGAAGTTTTTTTTTTTTAATCAAAATGACTAGGAATTCTGCTCGTGTTGTGTAAAACAGGTGGTTTGAGTTCTGAGGTGAACCTTTGGAAAAAAAAGCCTTTCTGCCTCCTGTTTGATACAGGATTCTATTAGACAGTTAAAAAAAGGAGAAATAGAGTCAGACAAGTGATTTAGAAGTCCTATGCAGTAAAAAGAACTTGGTTTGATACTCAAGGCTACTTAAAGTTGTTTGCAGGCAGTGTATATCTTTACACTTAAAGTTGAAAACCTTAGGATAAAACAGACTGATTGGACATGATGAATATGCACTTGATTAATGTATATATGTATATATAAAGAGTTGAATGTTATTCTCAAGAGCATGTGTTTTACCATGCTCATTACATTGTTTGCTGGTATTGTAGATGCCCAAAATGGACTCTTTGTTGCTGTAAAATGCAGGGATGAGATTTTTCTGACTGTCAGCAGATTTTTTTACATTTTGGGAGTTAAAAATATCATTGGCCCAGGCGGACCCCTTGACCTCATGCCAAATTTTCCAACTTTTTCACTAAATGGCAGTCTCATCACTGATAATATTCATTTCTGATTTAAAGACTACAGTAGATTAAATGCAACTGGGAAGATAACATGTACAAATTGAAATTTTGATCATATTATTTTGTATTTGCATTAAATATAAATGATGAATCTTCATTTGCATGGGGTTTTCATTTTAATTTATACGGCCGTATACAGACAAAGGACATCAAATTTTTTACTGAATAAATGTATCAGTTAAATAAAAGCATGAAGTATAATTTATTCTTTGTAAAACGAAGCATGAATGTTAATTAAAATTGGACCATGGAAGTGATACATGGCACCGCTCTCCCTGGTCAATGTGCTGTATCAATTATAATTACATATCAAAAATTTTACAGCTATTCGAACGAACGGAGAAACATCTAAACATCCTGAATCTGCCCCACGTTTTGTCTCCCAAATATATTAGAATAACAACTTTTATTTATTCATTATTTTGGCTGTTTATTTCTAAAACTGTTCTGTAACTTATCGTGTATACGGCCCAAAATGATACTTGAGGCAAAAGATTTGGGCATTTGGGAGTGAAATATTAAATGATACCGCATGTCTACCGTGACGTCATCAGTACACAATCTCCCAGAGACGCTCTGTACGGCGTATTGCAGAATTGGACACATTATGATGCTGATCGTTTCGTTAATACTAAGTAATTAATGATTACTTAAACTGATTTCCTGTATTTTTTGTGCAACGTGTTGTATATTTTCTTCGTGATTTTCGAGCAATTAGTTTATGCAATTAACGGTTACTAAAAGTTATTTAATGAAACGACGCGCCGAACATTTTCTTTCAGAATTTTCAAAACAAAGTGCGTGTGTCATTATGACTTTATCAACCCGTAATCCTCTTATCGAGATGGAGGCTTATTGTGCCTTTTCATACTAACTACACCGAAGCCTCGGCTCGGAAAGTAGGTGACCTCTTCATTATTATGTAGATCAGGTGAGCGTTTTGGTGAAAGGTGCTCAGATAGGACCAAGGTCAGTAAAAGATGGAGAAGAAGGATGTCCCATGCCATATTACCGCCACTACCACATGTAGGCCGAAAAGATGACAATGAAACTGGTTTCAGTATCTCGTAAGTTCCGTACAGATGATAGAAAATGTGTTGTAGCATTTCTTAGTTTTGCATTGACGATGTTTTCCCGAAATATGGTGCACTCTGGGCATAATGTCCAATGGGACATTTAACTGACGTGAAGGATACTTCTCTTAGCTTTCCCTCAGTGCCTTTTGGGCGCCCTTTTGTTTCTGATAACATTAGCTTTCCATGAAGGTTAAATATATATATTTGTATAATTTTAAGGTTTAATTGCAATTTGTTAATTATAACGCAACGGATGACACAAATTGCTGTAATGAACATACAATGCTTTATCAGATCTTTAGACATTGTTTCATGGATGTATATGTATTCCTTTAATTCCAGTGACTCTAAGTAGCGTTTACGAAGATACCAGAAGCGTCCTATTCAGGGACACGTTTCGTGTTCGACGTATACAACCCCACACCCATGCCAAGTTTGCCTCCCATGCCGACGTTTGTCTGCTCGTTAATTTGCAGGGATGACGTTTAGTACGGAATGTTATGGTCGTTTTTGGTTAAAGCATTCTGCTCCAAAACGTTTATCAAATTGAAAGTGTTAGTCGAATGAAATGAGCTTTTTATATACGGACACTTTAAGTGTCTGTATATATTCTGATATGTCTGTCTGTCCGTGTCGTCGCCGTCGCTGTCCGACACATGACGTTTGCCCCATAACTGCCAAACCGTATTTTTGTTTTACATTAAATTTACTGGGTGGCTTTGTTTGGCAAAGAAGCAGGTTGCTTTCGAAAATCGGCATGGTACGTTCACATTTATGGTAATTATTCTGTTTTTTTGCACAATTTTGGTGACGTTTGCCCCATAACTTCCAAATCATATTTTTATTTTACTTTTATTTTACTGACTGGCCTTGTTTGACAAAGAAGCAGGTTGCTTTCGAAAATCGGCATGATTGGATTACGTTTACGGTAATTATTCTGTTGTTTGTTTGTTTGCTTGTTTGTTTGTTTATTTGTTAGTTTGTTTGTTTGAATATTTCATTTTCTCACACATTAGCATTTTCAGTGGCTTTAATAGCCCATGAAACTGAATTACTCGCTAGTTTTTTTATATTCATGTTACCTGTTGTACATAATGTTAGAGGATAAGAGTAATTATATAATAGTGCATCAAAATTGGCCAAACTTATTTGAGGCACTCTTTTCTGCGTCGGAATGTCTGAACATTTGTCAGTTTTGCTGCCTTGTTTCCTGTATTGTGTCTGTATATTTGTCAGCTTTGCTGTCTAGTTTTATTTATGAAACTTCTCGTAGAAATATAATCCATACTTAAGTATACACAGAAATTAAATCCATACTAAGTGTATGCCCTGCATTATGCTGGTTTGCTTCTTTTGGTAATTGTATGTTACTATGTCGTTGTACCGTGCTCTATCTGATCATCGTGTTACGACGGTAATTTATGTATACTTTTGGGCCGGGGTTGAAATCCGTCCCTTTTCCAACCTGAAACGTTATATTTGAAGTTCTCATTTAACAGATGTAATGTCTGTATAAAAATAATAGAGTGATTGTTTTAAAATTATCATATGTTAATTTCCAAGAAGATAAATGTTTTCTATTTGTCACTGAAAATACGTGTGGACAAATCTGCACCTTGACACCTCACTGTGAACTTGATATTGAAATCTTGGAAGGAAAGACATTTCAAACCCATTACCTAAAATGCATATAGGAAACTTTTAATAACATTTATCGTGTGTTCAGTCGAAAAAAGGAAGAGATGAAAATCTACAAAAGACACAGTTAATAAAGCGTATAAAGCCTTAAAAATCGCAACATTATGTTAACGGGCATAATGTGCCCACGTTACTGCAGAATTGTCCACATGTACTATAACGATCTTTTAACAATTATGAATATGGAACTGTGTCTGTGAATAAACTTCCTCTGGTTCTCGGTGTTTTCAGTGCTGGGCGGGGATCAAATATCTGTTTTCTAAAACAAAGTTAAACCATGGGGTTGCCGTAAAGATTGCCATCTGAAATAAAAGAATAATGAAAGTTAATGAAATATTGCAGTAGTAGACTGGAGATCTTTGTTGCTTATATGATAAGAAACTTGTTCCTATAGTTGGCTGCAAATAATGTCCAGGATTGTGATTTTTTATATGCCGTTTAAGACTTGTACTACAACACAGAAGTGTCGAAAAAATGGGAAATGGACTTCATTTAGATTTCGTTTGTTCATGAAAATGTTTCTGTAGGACTGATATTAATCATAGCCTTTTGCATTCCAAATTTTCAAAATCACTTGAGCTGTCGCAGAGCCCAATTTTCGGGAGGTAATGGGTATTATAAAAAGATTCAATGAATTTTTAGACGGTCAACTTTTGTCAATTTTGCTCAAAAAGATGGTGAACAATTAATGATTCTTAAGCAAAATCTATAGATTTTTTAAATTTACATTATAGGATTTATTATTTTATCTGTTACACTAAAATACATTCGAACAGTTTTTTCAGTTATTTAAGGATTTTACGGAATTATCATCTAAAAATGTTATTTTGTTCCTCTTAACGCTAATATCGATATTCTACCAAAGTGTATGTAAACCATAATACTTCGTTTGGTTTGAATTTTCAAAGTGAAAAAAAAAAATGCCTAATATGTGCGGAGGAGCGCTCTAAATAAAGTTGTTCTGCATTCTTATACAATTAAATTTTTTCGGGAGTAAGGGGTGATTCAGAAAGACGGGCTTGGTTAGATATCAGTCCTGCATGTTATGTTATTTTGTCATCACCGAACACCGAGAACCGGAGTTAATTTTAAGTGGATGTGAAAAGTCACTACAAGTACATTGACTTTTGCGTAACCTTTTTCAGTTTTGTTTGTATATTATTCTGAATTTGGCTTAGATTTGGATAATCTTGTAAACCGCCCATGTCTTTATGTCGCTCTTGATTCAAATGCTTTGCAAGAGTTAATTTTCGTCCACAGTTACACCATGTATTATATTTATTTTCGAATTTAGTGTAAAGAATTTAAAAAAAAAAAAAACATCGATTGGCAAAACAACCGGGAATCTTACCAACATGAAAAAAATTTGGCTACTGTTCGATTTGGTGTGCAAATATCAACAAGACGACACAGGACAAGGTGTGCTTACATGCGTGTGTGCGTTAGTGCACGAATGACAAAGAAGATTATTTGCATTTTTAAAATTGTTACAACCTTTGAATTTGATTTGATGGAATTCGATAAAAACAAGGTACTAATGTCAACTTCGATAAAAAGTTGCCAATTTGTTTTTAAAAAAACCATTTTGTTTATTATCAGTTTTTGCCAAAGTCTCTCAAATGTTATGATCTTGAACTTATTTTTTCATAAATCAATGGATTCCGGCTTTTACTTATAATGTTAAAAATGCATAAAATCTTTGACTTCGTTTTATTTACAAATATATATATTATCTCTTTTTGTTTGTCAAGTTTTAATTCATATTTTAATATGAATTAAAACTTGACAAACAAAATAAAATAAGCAGAAAATGATATTTCATTATATTTGTAAAAAATTTAATACTTAAAATGATTCATTTTGACAATAATAAATGTACAAATCTTGCAAAAGTGGTGTCTTTTTCCCTAGCTCACCTCGATCCCTTCATCTCTTGCGTACTATTCTGCCGTCTTACCTACTGAGCCACTGGCTCGACTTACTTTTTTTACATCGTAGGACCCCCTTGTCGCAATTTAAATCGCTCATTTGGAATTTTTTTGCAAAAGGTAATTTGTTGGGACCTAGAAGCGCCAGGTTTCGAACCCAAGTCTTGCTGGGTCCGAGTCACGCGTGCTATCCACTCCTCCAAGTGTTCCCACCCACCCACCCACCCCCGGTAGACTTTTCTTTTATAGTAACTAAAGGGAATTTTGAAAAGGACTTCTAGAAGAGAATTTAATGTTCCAAGTACTCGAATCTAACCCCCACCATTAGAGTTCCACCGAGCTATTGAAAACGATAAGTCATTTTGCATATAATTGTAAAGTATTTTATTCCGAGAAAAATAAATTGCTACATATTTTCAAACATACACTTGTTAAAAAATATGTTTTAATAACAATAAGTTTTGAATATTCAAAAATGTAAAACAAAAATATTGATATTTGCAAGACTCGTTCAAGTTACATTTGATAAATAAACTATCTAATGAACTACTTGGCTAATGTTTGATCTCTGATAAAGATGACAATAAGATTTTTCAATTTCATTTTTAACAAAAACAACGGCAGCTTAAGTTGCTGTCTCACCCCACACCACCGCAGGAAAAAATCGAAAGAAACTCACTCTGATATGATAAATGATCATTTTAAGAGTCGCAAAAAATACTCCAAATTGTTAAGAATTTCAAAATTTGACATCCTTTCAAAATACTATGTATCTGCCATTGTTTTTGTTTGGGGTGCTGTGAGATTTTGGGTGCATAAGGTGCTGTGAATTTTTCAGAATATGGCTTTTCCACATTTAATACGACATAAAACCCAGACAGTTATTGCTGGGAAAGAAAAAACGTTCACTATGTTTTGCAAAAAACTGTCACAAGCCGTTTGTGAAATAAATTTCAACATTTAACAACAACCGATACGTTCAAATACACTACAAGAGATACACTACAATGAGAAATCTGACAAAAAATCCCCTAGAGACAATAATTATTGAACAAAAACATTTTAGCAATTATAACATGTGTAATTATCAAACCTGGGCAAAATGGAGGGGCAAATCATTTATAACAAAATATTTATAACATCTTGCATTTATATTTTAAAGTCCAAAGATGTGTAACAAACGGTTCGCAACTTTCTGAACATAAATAATGTGCTCATGCGAGATCATAAATATATTTTCTGTATCTGCTGCTCGATATACTGAAGATGGTGCCGAGATAGAATTTTTAAAAGCAGCAGTTTTGAAAATGGGAAAATTTGAATCAGATGACTGTTCCGTTCATCTTTATGCAAAAGTGAGATCTGTTCAGCAAATTTATGCCACAAATGCAAGCCATAATTAACAAATAATTACAAAAATATATATCACATACTACTCACCTTAACTTTTGAAAAACATAATATTAAGATTACAATCCACCTAAGCAAATTTACATAAATAACAAAAATCGTTAAATATGTCCATGTTCTTTTTATGCAGTTTAACAAGTAGACTTGGATTAGCCAAATCAGTTTGCAACTTCAAGCAATTTTTGTAAATTGAGTCTTAAATGTGTGAACTTTATATTCTCCATTACTTAAACAAAATGATCGACCATGGTCTGTAAAAATGACACTTTTCACTCAACAAGACAGCAAGTTTTCAAGCTTCAAAAGATTATATAGATATGAGTTTTAAGTAACTATATTTTAAGTCACCCTAGCTATGGAGATAAAGACTTGTGAATTTCACACGTGGCGATAGAATTATAAGAAATTTGGAACCCCACACGGGGTTTACAGATCGTAGTTTTCGGGTTTTTGGATAAAGTAAACCTAAAATGAAAATTGCAGAAATTTCCTTTTTATTTATTTATTTATTTATTAAAGGTCTAACATTACATGCCTTTTAGAAATTAATTCCAGGAGTTCGAAGCAATATTGTAAATGCCAAGTTCCGAGTGACGAGTGAAATGCTCGCTATTTTGAAAATAGACAGTATGCAAATCTTTTAGTCTTTTGATAGAATTTGTCAACTAAGCACTAAACAAATCTAAAAATGGACTGAACTGATTACGTTTTATTTGTAAGATCAATAACTCAAGACTGCTTCAGTATGTTTAATTTCTATTCAAAGCATTTTAAAGGACGTAACATAAATCACCAAATGTACAAAATTACGTGAACAGAGTTTTCAAGGTAGCTTTTTTGTCTTTTGGTGAAAAGGTCAGATTGAGCTTCATTTGCGAGTTTTCCTGGACTATAAAAGTTTTCCGTATTTTTGAGCATTATATTTGCATTGAATGAACGTCAAGTCACAACTTGCTGCCTTGCTGAAGAATACCGCAAATAGTTTTACAAACGTCGGGGAAGCAAACTCATAATTATAGTAAAACATGTTTAAAGGCATAGGGGGCAGTTTTATTTTTTGGCGAAATAAAACCAGTTTTGTTACTATGCCTTAAAGTTTAAAGGTAAAAATCATGGTAAATTGCTTTGGACAGAGCGTTTTGATTAGACAACGTGATATTGACATTACCCATAAATGAGAAATATTAAAATTACGTTCAAACATTACTTGCAAATTGGTGCTAGCAATTCGCCCCCTATGTCTTCAAAATGACTGCTTTCATAATCAGTCACGCGAAAAGCAGTGTAACTATTAACTAGGCCACATACTTCAATGGATCGAAATGTTACATATCGTGGTGCAATTTGTAAAATCATGCCAAAATTAGAAAGTATATCACTAAATCTTTATCCAGTTCTGTAATTTCAATTGTGACTATTTTGCTGTACTATAATTATGACAACGTTATCAAAACCACTAAATTTCAACATCCAAAATTTGTAAAGAGCCATTTCACATACCCTCTACCAGGGCCACAGATTGATTTTTCACTAGATATTAGAGATGTCTCTGGTTAAATAGATGGTCTCTGCACTGTCATAAACATCCACAGAATAACTGCGGCCCTGGTAGAGGGTACATTTCACAAAATTTTCCCCATCTTGTCTATTTCGCATGTAAAACTTTACTGCCACTACTAATTCTACCGATTTAGATTAAAATCCTGTGTAGTTAACATGAGGCACAGCTGCAATTTTCACTGTCATGAGGTAGGCCTACGTGATGAAATAAAACACAAAATATCACGTGGGGAAAATATTAGTAAGTGGCAAAACCCAGTGTTCAACATGCAGCCGTCAAAACAATTTTTAAAATGCATCAAAGATAAGTTTTAGACAAATACCTAAAACCTTTGTCTTGAAACTTTTCGTTAAATCGGTTAAAACTGAAATATCCATATACTTAGAATCCTGACCGCCTCGCATCCACACCCTGGTCACTCAGAACGGTAGAAGAAGTGATATCTCTTCCAAGGGTTCAGGTTTCAAATGATCCACCGGAGTAGAAGGTAGGAAGGCTAGGTGGCCGCCTTTTCTATTTATCAATTACCAGAATTTGACAGACAAAATTTGATTAACAATGTTCTAAAATAGTAAGGCACAGAAAGCTTTTGTTTCCCGGATATTTAAAAAAACACTACATTAAATTAATTAAATTAAGCTTCATACCCTTACACACTCCAAAGTAAAATGGCATTATGTAGGTCACAAGCTATCCTTATATGGTTTACTGCATGCTGCAATCTGAGCAGTTTTTGCCAGGTTTGACAAACCAAACCGTTCTATAGCGCCATCTGGTGGGGAACAGAAATTATCTTCTCTGCTGCAGTCGGTACATGTATCTAAGCGGATTGTCTTAGTTTGTGTGTGTGTGTGTGTGTGTGTGTGTGTGTATGTGTGTGTGCATACGCTTGTGCGTGCTCAATCTTCAGCATCACAGAAATGGCGATAATAATGCAGTTCTATCTGGCATATATGCAAATAAAGTTAGTCATTTACGAGAATAACACCAACAGTGCATGTAATCTACAAACTGTACGGGCATAATCTCTGCTGTCTTTTTTTATCTGTTAACTATATTGATCCAGTGTAAAACGATCTAAAATACTACACCAGTCGACCATAATGTAAAAATTTAGCGATAAAATAAATAAACGCATTATTAGAATAGAATTGAATAGATGGGAAGTGAATAAATAAACTATCAAAATCGGCCAAGTGGTAGTATTTTAACCGAATTAAAAAGAAAAAACATTCATGCACCGTGCTAATTTTTTTAATAATGAAAACTTCAGATAATGAAACGAATCTCCGACTTGGCTATGCAAGACGACCTCTGAGGAAACCTACTTCTGCAGTGCATTGGGATTTAATAGCGGTTTCGGATTCGGGCACAAATAATTTTTTTGCAAAAAAATCCCACTTAAAATAATTTTGGCCCGTTTCACCTTGAAACAGAGGTCAAATCCACTAGAATTTAGAAATCAGAAATGCCCTGCCAGTAACAATAGTAGAACCATATTCAGATTCACACATCATACTTGCTGAGTTTTTCCAACTATGTTCAATCAGCACACGTTACTTTATCACCCCCTAGCAGAGTTTTTTTTTTACTTCAAATTTGCAGTGTTGCTTTGTTTGGTCAAAAAAAGTTTCCTTAGAAAATCAGCGTTATTGTTTTATATTCACAAAAGTGATGTTATATTTTATTGGCCTTTTGCAGATGATTGTGGTATGTATACCCTATTTTGTTAAAAATAAGGCCTTGCTCAAAGTAACCCGTTGTTGTTTTAAGTTGTTTGGAGTTGCATAGCAGGATGTATTCCCTAATACCAAGCCATTGTAAGTTTTCTTAGTAGTCACTTAATTTATATCTTAGTTGAGGTGGATTAAATGTTCCCTTCACTATATAAATACTAATTTATATACAGGTAAATTTCATCCAAGTTTACCTCGAGCAGAATATTGTCATTATTAAATTAACCGTTTTTGCTTTATTTGATAACTTAATATTATTGAACATTTGCTGGTCTGGGATGAGACTACCATTTAGTGAAAAAGTCGGAAAATGTGGCGTGGAGTCCACGGGTTCGCCTAGGCCACTGATATTTTTGGCTCCCAAAAGTCGGAAATCCACCGATAGTCTCATCCCTGGCTAATACAGTTGTGTTTTGGTTTGTCAGAAAACTAAGAGGATGGGAGAACTTGAAGTAAAAACTTTTCGACAGACCATAAAAATAGGCACATCTTTTCATACAAGAAGTAGGAATTATACTCACAACTTCTTACACAGCAATCTCACTACATAATGTTTCAAATATTTATTACAAAAATACATGAAATAAAACAGGGATCTAAAAATAAAGATATTTGGGAATCAAATATGAAACTGTGCAACTTGCACAAAACTTGCACTGAAACTTTAGCAAAATTTATATTTTTTTGAAAACTTTAAACTTATAAAACAAAACTTGAACTTTTAATTTACTTCCACATAAACACAATTTAAAAATATATACTTAAGTCAGCTGATGCTGCTGCTAAATGATGCTGCTACATTAAAATACAACATTTACTAAAACCGCTTTGAACTTTTTTCCTTTAAAAGTAACAAAAAGTGCCTTGGTGAATGGATATCTAAAATGTCTTCCAAGGATATAACTTTCCTGATAACATTCAAGCATCTCTCTTCTTCCATATAATATACACCGTATGTAAAAACGTGCCACTTGCACATCTGAATAAAATATGGTTATCAAGTTTGAGATATATGATAGGTATAAAATTAAGATTTAAAACCTTTTAAAACATCTTTTCTACTGGTATATCTAAGAAATTGCACCATTGATGCACCTTTCTATCTTATTATAAACAGTTTTCTTCAAACTGTAGTTTACTTACTTTACAGAAATAAAATGAAGTTATAAAACCATAAACTGTATCTTACTATAAGTTACTTGGCAACAAAAAAAGCTACTTGACTGTATTAGTTTACTTACTTTACAGAAATAAAATGAAGTTATAAAACCATAAACTGTATCTTACTATAAGTTACTTGGCAACAGAAAAAGCTACTTGACTGTATCTGATTAAAAAAACAAACTAAGAACATATTCTAACTAAAACAATTAAACCAGTCAATAACAGGGCACTCACAGTGTGAGTGTAATAAAATGACAAAGTTGAAGTTTGATTCAACAACAACAAAAGAGAAAAATTACAAAATCTTTAACAAGAACAATAAAAGTTGCTATCTGATTTTTCAAATATTTAATCTAAAAGCTTTTAAAAGATCAAACCTTTCTAATGAAGATATCTAACTTAACACTGCTGTATCAATTTTTAATAGTCATATAATAAGATAAACTAGGAATTTTTAGTTTGTGGGTACAAAGTTTCAACTCAAAATAAACTTTTTTTGACAACACTGCAAAAAAAGTAATAATAAGATAAATAAATAAATAAATAAATAAATAAATAAATAAATAAAAGACTGTTGAAAAAAACTTTCCAATATTTACAGGCCATCAGTATCTCCTAATAAGTTACCCATACCATCAGGAGAATAAGGTACAGACGCAGCAGTGCTGCCCCCTTTACACTGTTCAATCTCTTGTATGATGGCCTCCAGTTCCTCTCTGACAGATGGCTGTAGACTGGGGCAGGGACTGGTGCTCTCTTTCTTCAAAGAGCACTCCTCTTCACATTTAACCTCTGTACCTGTATCATGAGAAGATGCTGCCATTTTGGAAGGGTTAAAACTGTAATAAGACTGTACATGTGCCCATGGACTTGTAAAATAGTTCTTTCTTGAGTGCTCTTTATCCTGCACAAATTCTTTGCCTGTATCCACAGCAGATGTTGTCAAATTAAATTTCTGGTTATTTCCTCCCCCACAAGGATGTTGTAGAAATGGGCGTTGGCTCGTGACATCTTCTGCCTTCTCAGTTGCTGTACACGTACCCATGGCTGAAGCTGTCCTGGTGGATCCGGGTTTATTTTTTACACATGAAGGTTGCTGAGGTAGGCAAGGGCTTGTGAAGTACTTGTCATCTTGGGGACTTTCAAATGTTGTACCTACATCAACAGCCAAGTCTGTCATAAATGACGATTGCATACCACAAAAGGGCGCCTTAGACTGTTTATCACCTAATGCAAGAAAATCTGTGGAATAACTCACAGCCTTCCCAGATTCATAGCTGGAAACCTCAGGTACAAACTGTGGCTCGTTTCTATCTGACAGTCCAAGGTTACATTGCTTTAATTGTAGCTCTGCATCACTGAGAATGCTCATCTCATCGTTTTGGACCTCACCTGGACAGCCGACGTTTAAAGGTACATCAAAGGGACAGTTATTGAGTACATTTGGATAGTAATCTGGTTGTTGCCATGACAACAACCCATCGCTGCGATCAAGGTATTGACGTTCCTGCAAGAAGTCATATCCGTTTTGTTCCTGGCAAATGCTCTTCTTCCCTCTAGCAATTTCAGAGGAAAAGTTACCATAGCTGGCACCAATCTGAGAGGCATCAGGCCCTTTACTGCTCATTCCATCCAACTGTGTATTTTTACATGTTCCTGATACTTTGCCATCCACCTCTGTGGGGATGGGAATCACTGGGAGATTTTCCCCATCTTTAGAACTTTGCCCAGACTGTGCTGTAAATTGGGGCTTGTGCTCAGTGTCCAATGCTTCTATTTTTCCCAGTAAATCGGCCAGCTCTGGATTCTGATGAAAGTGGTGTTTGATCCGTTCCTTCTGGCCGATCAGGGGCAAAATCAGTGGAACTGGTGCTGAAGAACTTATTGAAGCCGAGCTTGGTGCTTTAGGAGTTATATTCAAACCTAAAATCAAGTACAAAAGTATATGTTTATGTTACTGTCGTTTTAATGTACATGTAAAAAATACCAACAGCAAATAACTATATCATCACATTTAATAAAATGTAATTATAGTTATATTAAAGTCATAGTTGCCAGCTTTGTAGCTGCACCAGCAATAAAGCACATACTTATTTTCAGTAAAACCATGGAAATGGAAGTGTTAGCAGTCTATTTGCATTTTCTATACTTTATCTGTAGTATAGGTAAGAAATAAAGAATTATAAAATGTTGCTGTCAAATTAATTTGGCTAGAAGGAAAATAAAATTATAAAACACTTTTCAAACAAATATCGCTATGAGAAATTTAACACCTCAAGATTAAAACAAAAAACTATATCTAAGGTAGCCCAGAATCTACTTAATCCAACCCAATTTATTACCAATGTTGGCCAAATTCCTTCCGTTGGTCATGGCTGCATACACAGTTCCTATGGTAATGTTCTGTGCTCTGAGAAGACGGAGGTGCGTGCCACTCTTCAGATGCCTCTCAAACACACTTTTGGATGTGAACTGTTTCTCACACAGTATACAGTGGTGAAGCTGGGTGATATGGACCATCTTGTGTTGAGTTTGTTCTTCCTAATTTGGAAAAAAAAGCAGAAAAAGCACAGAAAAAGTGATAATGACTACTGGATATCATCCAGGCTCACAAAGTTTTAATTATGTTTTCTGAAGAATTTTAAATATGGGATGGACTGCTATAAATTAATTGAATGACAGGCATATATTTGACACAGCATGACACGACAAGATGTTGCCACAATCAAGTTATGGGCCAAATTAGTGTCAATTGGTTAAAAATGTCAAAGGCTAATTCTTTTTTCAGATAATTGCTTTCTTATTCCCCCTCTATATTGCACCCACTGTACCTTGGAGGCAAATGTGATGTTGCAGCGTACACATCTGTAGGGGTGCTGCAGTTCTATGTGTTTCCCTACTTCTTCTTTACTGACACTGCTGTAATTTCGACAAAAGCCACAGGAACGATACTGCTTCAATGGCACCCAATTCTGACCTAAAAGGAAAACAATGGTCTCTGGTCTCTTAAATTAAAAAAAAAAGTACCTAAGAAACTAGTGGGGTAATAAGCTTTTTTTTAAAAATTATATGACAGATGGTGTAGTGGATAGTTTATCCTTTAACTACTAGCTGCTGTATCACAGTCCTGGTTTCTCACTGTTAACATAGAAAATGGCATTATGCAGCATGAAAAGCATGACTGACAATGAAATATTTTTACTAAATGAACACATGATAACTACTGCTTTCTTATCCCAAATTAGTAAAGCACAAAATCTTGGACATAAAAAATGTGCATAAACTTCTATTGCTTCATGAAAGCAGCTGTCCAAAAACGTTTCTCAGTCTGGCACCCTAATTCATTTGGAATAATGAGAATCTTTTAATTCATTTCTAAACTTGATAACACAATCTGGTAGTATTTACCTGAAATCACCCGTATGGTTGGCTTTCCAGGAAGATGGTCCATCTTGGTAACCTTGACTACACCCTCCATCAAACCAGCATTAGCATGGCTAACATTAGGCTTGCTATGTTTTACATTCTTTTGTGGTATTGACTTTCGGACAGGCTTTTCCACTGTAGCCACATCACCGTTTGAAGTGGCATTTGGAACATGTGAGCCAAGTTTATTTTGGCCAGTTTTAGGTTTTACATCTTTTACAATCTGCATGGGTTTAGTGTGGCTGCTTTTCGTCTTGCTATCTTGAAAGTTTCTCAACATGGACATCTGGGATATCTGAACAGTTTTCTCCACTTTAACTACACAATTTTTAATAGCAAAGCCATCTTGTGCAGAAAACTGCCTTGGAAAACTGATTTTCTTCTTTTCACGTTTCCCATTAACATAATTTGGTCTTGATTTGGGCAAGATATTAGAGCTCATTCTGCTCACAGTCCCAACTTTCATCTCTCTAGAGAAGGCTTTCAATGCCTTATTTTTTAGGTAACTGCCAGAATTTCCCTTGCTTTTTTGACCACTATATTTCTTGCTTTTCTCACGATTCTGCCTTTCAAGTCTGTCACTGCATTTGTTACTGCCTTGTGAACTCTGACACTTGTCTTGTTTACTTGAGTGAGTTGAATGGTGTGGGATCTCGTCATCAACCAAAGGCATCAAGTCAATCTCAGCTTTATCTGAGCTACTTACTCCTATATTTATGGAGCCCTCTATCCCCTTCTTTACTCTCCCAGGCATTCTAACTGTACTGTCACCAGGCAGAGGTTTCTTTGATTTGGGGGACTGAACACATTTTCTGTCAATACCCTGATTGACCAAAACCTCATAATTTGTCTTTCTACATCTGCTTCTGTTTGATTTTTTGGCAGTATCCCTTGTATTGTGCCAATTACTTTTACACCCATTTTTCTGGGTCTTGGAAACTGTTGTCTTGTGTTTTTGCCTCTTGGAAACTGTTATCTTGTGTTTTTGCCTCTTGGAAACTGTTGTTGTGTGTTTTTGCCTCTTGGATACTGTTGTCTTGTGTGTTTGCTGCCTGGGAGCTGTTGTCTTCTGTGTTTGCTGCTTGGAAACTGTTGACTGGTGTGCTTGCTGCTTGGGACCCGTTGCCTTGAGTGTTTCCTGCTTGGAAACTGTTGACTGGTGTGCTTGCTGCTTAGGACCCGTTGCCTTGAGTGTTTCCTGCTTGGAAACTGTTAATTGGTGGGTTTGCTGCTTGGAAAGTGATGCCTGGTGTATTTGATGAGAAGGAATTGTTGCCAAGTTTGTTTGCTGATTGGTCTGTAGTCTGGGTACAGGAAGTGTCTGAGCACTTTTTTTATTGGGCCTTCCTCTTTTCTTGATGGTCTGAGCACAGGTTGTCTGAATTGAGACAGGGTTACAAAGGGTTTTTTGGTGATGGGTCTTCCTCTTTTTAACACGTTTTTGGGATTTATCCATTTTCTTTGCTAACAAAGATGTTCCCTTTTTTCCCTCCATGCAGCGCTTGCATTTGGATTGGCCTAGCAGAGCCCTGGTGCTACGACGTTTAGATGTTCTCTTCCTGGATGCTGGGGATTCTAGTGGCTTGTCTATGTTCAAACGTGAGGTACATTTGGTCTTTTTTACATCAACTTTTGAATCTGAACATGAGAGCATCTTACAATGCCCTGCCAAAACTGTTGTAGCTGCTTTTTGTTTATTTCTGACAGTATCATTTCGAGAAGCACCATTGTCTGGTAATATGTGATCTTGCTGTTCATCTTCTTTGTGCATCTTGGCAATATGAACGCTCACATATCCTGATCTAACAAAATATTTGCCACAAATATGACAATTGTGAACTTTCTTAGACTGCAACTCTGCATTCTTGTGGTTTCCTTCATCTTTCTGCACAGAATCAGACTCTTGGTTATTCTTGTTTTCAATCACTGTAACCATTTTCTTATCTGAAGAAAATTGTGATGCATCTACACTGGCTTTGGTGCATGTTTCAAACTTTGAACTAATAGTTGTCATTGCAATACTGAACATACTATTGGCAGAAGACTGGTGGCCACTTATGTCTTTCTGTACTTTGCTGCTTAATTTTTGTTGTGATATTAACGCCACATCTGCTTCATCACTGCAAGCGGTCCAAGATTCAATGCAAGAATTTCTTGAATCCACACTTTCCACAGACACTTTTTGTAATTGCTTCATTTCCATACTTCCCAGTGCCGTTTTCTTCACACTTTTCAAATCTTTGATAAAACCAGACTCAGCTCCTGAATTATCCACAAAAGCATTGTTACTCATTTCAAGAACAGTGGTTGCAGCTTCATTAGACACATCGTCTTCCATTTTACTTGGTTTATGACAAGATGCAAGCTCATATTTCTGTAGTGCAGATGTGATGTCAATATTGTGTAATCTATTTTTCCATCCACTAAAATCCCGACATGGAAAATTTGGACTGAGAAGTAGTTCTTCCTCTGTGCCCAATTCACCAGAGAAACAGCTTGGCAACCTGTCCTCACTGGCATCACTTACTGTGCCAACTGTGAGAACTGTTGGCTTAGGGGGACAATCCGGATTGCTGTCGCTGTCTGAAAATCCTGTGATGGTTGGCTTAAATTCACTTTCTGTGCCAAGCATCAGGGTATCTGGGTTGTCATCAGTTCCAGAATGTGCAGTGAAAGTAGACCGATGAACCGAGGCACTCTCTTTACAGTCATCCACTTGTCTATGTAATGTGACAGCAGATGGGTTTTGTGCAGCATCAACGGACTTGTCGTCCTTTTCTGTAGACACCATGACAGCATGTGAACTGGTAACACAGTTTTGATTGTTGTCACTTTCTGTCTTGGGTGTGACAGCAGCTGAATTGAGAGTACATTCTTGTTTGTCAACAACTGTGTGAATCACTATAGCAGATGGATTAGGGGTACAGTCCAAACTGTCATCACTTTCCTTAGCTGTGGCAGCAGATGGCTTAGCTTTGTAGTACTGACTGTTATCACTGTCTGTGAAAGCAGAAATACTGGTGGTATGCTCTTCATTTTTATCACTTTTTGTATGGAATGCCATGGCAGATTGCTTTGAAGCAGATGATGTATTCTTGCCTTGGTCTGACTGTGTTCTCCTACTGCTCATCTGACTGGTTAAAGACTCTGTCTTGATCAAACTTCTATCACTATTGCATGTCTCTGATTTCACATCAGTATCCTTCCAAGTAAGACCCAATTTTTGTCTGAGACCTCCCTCTCCTTTACTGGCTGTAACATCACACTGTGTGTCTCTGTCCAAGTTAAGTTGTTGACAGTCACCCTTGTTTCCTCCAAGTGTACCATGCCGACCTGTCTTCCTGTCTGACATGCCTGTTTCTTCATTCTTCCAATTACTTTCCCTGCTTCCAGCTACACTCACAAGGTTTGCTTGATTTCTATCACCCAGGTGTCCATTATGAAAAATCCCTTTGTGGTCAGGTCTTTTCCAGGGGGCTGGGTGTCTGGTTGTTACTACATCTATAGGTTTCATATTCCAATTTGTTTTCAGTTTCTTCTGGCCTTCAACATCACTCTTTGCACTATCTGAGATAAATTTCCTTTTGACAAAAAGCAACTTGTCATCCAGCCTTGACCTTGTTTTAAGAAGCTTATTTCTTTGAACAATTTCACTCTTCTGTTCCCTTGCTTTACTGAACTTGGAGATTTGTTTTACAGGCAAACTTTTAGACTCACTCTCTGTAACACTATCTATAGATTCAGAAGAACTGTTTAGGGCATACAGTGTCTTGTTTTTGGCCACATACGGATTACTTGTCAGCCCCGACTCTTGCACCTCTGAAAACTTGTTTTCACCATCTGGAACCAAGGCTGTCTTCCCTGTTCTTGGGACAAATGTGCAAGATGGTCGCTTTCCCTCAACTTCAGGAGCATCATCTTCTGGCAAAAACTGGCTCACAGAGGGAGACCTTGCTATCCATCCCTCTATCAAGTCAGGCGGCATACCTGAGTGGGTCCTTTTTCTTCTGCGTGCAACACCCTCTGCCAAGTTACCTGAACTCAAGGGGTCACTTGAGACAGGTTGAAGAACACATGGAGAAACATTGGTCCTTCTATTTATGATCAAACATTGATGTATTTGTTCTGAAGGGGAAGGGCAAACCAAAATGCCCCCAGGGACAGAAAGACCAGTGTGCCCTATCCTGCTTGACCTCTGAAAATTTGTGTTCTGTTCCTTTTCATCCTTTGGATTTTGACAACAGAATATTCCCACAGAGCCAGATTCAACTACAGTCCTATTTTCTCCATACAATTGTTGACTACCACAGACACATCTTTTGAATTCCTCACTGAAAAAGGGATGGATGTGCTGCTTTTGCTGCTGACAGTCCTGGTAGGTACTAGAACAATGGTGAAAACCATGGTAGTTATTACCATCATGTCCATATCTACCCTGGATGGTTTTATCCCCATATTGTTGAATGCTGTGGAAAGTATTGCCATCATGTTGCTCTCTGCCAAGGTAGGCACTACCACCATGTTGTTGACTTCCAAGATAGGTGCTACCACCATATTGTTGGCTCCCTAGGTAGGTGCTGCCTCCATGTTGTTGACTACCAAGGTAGGCACTACCACCATGCTGCTGTCTTCCAATGTAGGCGCTACCACCATGCTGCTGACTTCCAAGGTATTTGCTACCACCATGCTGTTGACTTCCAAGGTAGGTGCTACCACCATGCTGTTGACTTCCAAGGTAGGTGCTACCACAATGCTGTTGACTTCCAATGTAGGTGCTACCACCATGCTGTTGACTTCCAAGGTAGGTGCTACCACCACGCTGTTGTCTTCTAAGGTAGGTGCTGCCACCATGCTGTTGGCTCCCAAGGTAAGTGCTATCATCATGTTGTTGGCTCCCAAGGTAGGTGCTATCATCATGTTGTTGGCTCCCAAGGTAGGTGCTATCATCATGTTGTTGACTACCACCATGGTATTGTTGGCCAAGGTAGATTCTATCCCCTTGTTGTTGACTGCCATGGAAAGAACCATCACCCTGTTGCTGACTGAAAACATATTGGGTTTGTTTGTTTTGAGCTTACATAATATGTATGCTAATAAAGGAAAGCCTTATTTTGAACTAACAAGCATTTCCAATTCTGTCAAATTATTATACAAGCACAATTTATGAAAATTCTTAAAATAAAATTCTTCAAGAGAAATAAAAGGTATGATTTTAAACCAGAATATTTTTATTATTCTCACACAAGAGAAAGCATTAGTGATTACATGTATTTCAAACATGTCAACGTGGAATTTTTTTTAAAAGCTATACATAAAAGCCCCCCAATTCATATTCATACCAAAGTTGCTATTAACATTATAAAGCATCCCATTTTCTTTTTTTTTTTTTTGTTGCTGAACAGTTTGAAACATTATTAGTGTTGCTACATAGAATATTACGTGCAAACAAACCTTAAAATGTGTGTTGAGCATTTACAGCAATCCCCCAACATTCTCTTGCAGTAGTTATGATCATCAAAGAATTTGTTCTGGTCACAGTTAAGTCCACAGTATTCTCTGTCAATGGATGATCGGTCTTCTTGTAGACCACAGTTTCCACAAATTCCCTGTGACACCACGCTTCCCAATGCACCTTAAAAGACAAATACCGTTAGTTTTTTTTTCTAGATAACTTTAATAATACAAAGTGAATCGTTTCCCTAGGAAACATTTGTAACTTAAAAAAAAATTTGCTGTAGAATTTTGTCTCTGACCAATTTTTAAAAACCTATACTGGCCCTTTGGGACACCTGAAACAAAGACCCCATTCCCATATATAGATCGATCTAGAAGGATTGACCGATCAATGAGGGGATTCTCGCTAAATTGCTTTCAGCTTGTGCAGGTTAGATGTCTGGCTACTGAAGCTGCTAAGACATAGTTAATAACACCCTAACAGCTTTAGTAGGCGTGCCAGACATCAGAGACACTTCAGCTGAAATCATTTTTAACGTGAATTCCCCTCCTCCCCACCTTGGAGACGGACCAACCCCCTAGATTGATCTAGGTATCGGAATGAGGTCAAAGATTCAAGTTGCTGACCAGCAGCAGAAATCATGGCCAGAATGTTCAACAAATTTACAAAGTTTTAATGGCCTAAGCATTATGCAATTAAGGGTCAATAACTGTTCATGGCTCAGACAACAGAAGTGACATTGACAATGGAGGCATTTACGATCTAACAAACATTTTGTAGACAAGATTCCTGAATCATGGTGGTACATGTCTGGGACAGTGTCAATGTGACCAAAGCTGAAAACTCACTGGTAGCTGCACTCGGTTCCCCTGAACTGAAGCGACCTCTGTATCTCCTGCTATACATATGCTCAAGCCAAATGTCTTGTGGTCTGATAATTGTCAAAGCTGTGGTATTATCCCTGGAGAAGTTTTGTCCCAGAACAGGATTGTCATCTCTGCTGGTGTTGTGATACTGAAAGTTGTACATAGTTGGATCAGCAGCCTAATGGGGAGGATAACAAAATTTTATTATTCATGAAAACAGAAAATAATATTGTTTGACTGGTAGTGATATTGATATGTATATGCATAAAACGACTTGGTTAAAACATATGGTAGTATGACTTTATGTACCCATCTATAATAATATGTATGCATCATTTATAATAATATATTCGTGCATTTTAAACAAATTATATGACCCTTTGCCAAAATGTGGCCTTTAAATTACCAATTTCAGACATAAGTAATAATCTGTTTGACTGCTATTGACTGAAAGACTTATAATTCTTCTAGAAAGATAAATCATTCATGAGCAGAGAATACAAAAAGATTACAATTGCAGAAATGCACTAAATATATAATTAACTTAATTAGCAAAACAAAACTTCTATTTTCACTAATGTCGATGTCCCCAATATGCATATACTCCAGATGTTCATATACAGCAGTAGCATAACAAAAGAAACAATTTGTTCACTAAAGATATACTCCATGGCACATCACATACGAGTATGCTGTTCCAAAGATGTTCTACCAAGCTAAAATCTAAAACATCTCTTCAAGTACTAGTATACAGGTTGCTCTGGGGCAAATACACAGAACATGTTCAGCTTTTTGAATTTCACCACAGATACATTTCAGACCCTCTCAAGGGGCCTCGAGACCAGCAGCCCTTTTCTACTGCCAGGTTGTGTGATGACAATCTGTGCCAAGTTAGACTGATTCAAACTCCTTAAGGGGGCAATGTACCCAAATATGGCTAAAAATCGTCGTTTTAGGTTTTTTATGTCTAATTATTGGTTAAATGTGTATCTAATGTTTAACAGAATGAGATTTTTACATTTTGAACAAAAAATATGTTTTTTTGTGAGGATACTGATGCTGCACACATCGGCACCGGTGGCCTGGTCTATGCCCTGCCTTCATTGTCAAGGGCAGTTGGCATGGGTAAACTCGGTGGGGGGACCTTAGCAGCATCAGCACGACTAGAGAAACAATAGAACAGTGATGCGCCATACCCCCTATGTCATAAACAGCGATCGGCAAAGCATTGCCTATAGTTCTGCTTAAGCCGTTTTGATAGTCGCTCTTGATTGTGATCAGTGCTAAGATGGATCTTTTCTAACACATTGGATTTGCTTGAAATAAGCGTTCTCCCTTAAACTTCTTGTTGTTACACGCGCTCTTTCGATTTTCTTGTTAACTAATAAGATATGAGCTGGAGAATAAGCCCTAGCATTTTAAACGTACATGTTGGTATACCGCGAGGTACAGGTCTGGACGTATGTACACACTTTCAAGGCCTACATGGTGCTTTTTTCTTCAACAATTATCGCAGAATTTTACCCGAGTCACCCAACTTTAGACATTTCCTCTAACAAAGCCTTTCTGGTTGCAACTATTTCTTGTTGTTGATGGTCCGATCGGCATCCTGTAACACGATCGTGTTTTCGAACCATTTTTCGTTAGGCGAATGTGGACAAGACCGCCTGTGATGCTGCTATTGTATGCACATCCTAGAGCGCATCCCTAACACTTGCCCCGACGTCAATTGATGTGATTGGTTGAATAGTTAGAGCATACTTAATTGCCTGTCAATCATTCTGGCAGTGCTAGCAGTAACCCCTTGAAGTTACTAACAGGCGGTGTGATTGATACAAAAATAAGATTTTCTGACATCCAAATGCATACAAACAAGCTAATTTCAACCGGCAATAGAGTACCCATCTTGGGGATTGTCAGAACGATAACAACAGGTTAAGCTATCAAAAATTTAATTTGCTATTTTGGACAATTAACCTCCATGAAAGGGTTTTTGCTCGTTTTCTTCGCTTTCAAGATTGACAAAATAGCGTTATCAGAATGAGCTATAAATGTCTACCTGTACACCTGAGGGAGACCAAATTCACCATGCTAATTAAAAAAAAGGATGATTGATCTTCTCTTTTCCAATTTATTGACTTTGAAAGTGAGAATTCCTTAATATTTTGATGTAATTTCACATTTTTATAGATAAAATCAACAATAAGTCTCTAAAGAAAAATCCCCGACTCCCTTTTGTAGTACTTTGTTCAAGTGTTATAATACCATTAAAAGCATGTTTATAGCTGTCCAGGTGCCTGAGAAAATCTGGTGTTTAAAAATGGTGTTTTTGTCCCCAAAATCCCAATATTACGTCACACGATGAAGTTGAAGCTGTTTCAAGCATAATTAGATGTTTTGAAGATACATTAAATGAATATGACAGGAATAAAAAAGCTACGACTTTTATTTTAAGATAAAATCTCTAACCTACACTGCCCCCTTAACATCCTTGTCTGTATTATTAAAGGGATAATAACTCTTTGTATGAGATCCATATTTCACAATAAAAACATTGTGAACAACTCATAGAAATATAATATATTCTGTTTTACCACAAAGGGTCATATGCCAAGGGTCATATACAAGTCAAGAAAGTTACTGCAATCAATGACAATGATACGCATGCACGAGCTCAGTAAAAATGACAGTAATCAAATCCAAGGAAATTTCTAAATGACAAACAGCTGAGACTAAACTTAATAGATGGATTAGGGTGGGAGGTGGTGGGGGCGGGAAGAAACATGTACTGGTGCTCTAGCTAGCATGCTTTATTTACCTCGTCTCTAAATCCACTCATGGACTAGCGTATTTATTTTAAAAATTTAATTGCCTCCTCCTCCCCCCATTATAAACACACACACCTCCCCATGAACATGTGGAATGCACACCTAATGTGAAGAGCAAAGAGAGTATGGATACTTGTCCAATATTCACTACAACATATACCAAACAGGGCCGTAGCCTGAGCAAAATGCCAGGGGGGGCANACGGGGGGGGGGGGGGGGGGCCAGCCCCCCCCCCTGCCCCCCCGGAGGCTACGGCCCTGCCAAAGTGCGCCAATTATTTTGGAAAAAAAACTCTGGGAGATCATGCTTTCGCGCAGACTTTATATGTTAGTTTTTTTTTAAGTTCCCATTTTCATTAAATTTTCACCAACATATTTTCTGCACAAGACAAAAGGGCACATGCAATTCGAAAGAAAAAAAAAACGCGACTGATTATCAAAGATAATTTCAATCAAAACATCCTCACCTGTTAGAACCTCAATACCTCAACTTGTTTTCTTGGTTGGGCTGTTCAAGTTCCTGTTCAAGAGCCATGCACACTTTAAAAGCCTAGTGCTGTCATTTTAATGTTCTGTCTATAACTTTAATGATCCTCTTACGTTACCAATTGTAAACAATTAGCTATGTTATCCGGAAAAGATCAATTTGCTGTATATTTTCCCGGGGCAATGATCTAGGATGACACACCACGTTTTCACTTTTCAATATTCTGCGCGTTGGGCCACGAGAAGAGTCCACTATTCCAAGGGGAGTTGGGATGGCCGTCTGCCACTCAGTTCTCAGACTGTCGAAAAATGAGGCAAAATAAATGGCTAAATAACTTGACGAGTGAACATTTAAAGCACTTTTCTGAGCTTACTGGGATTTTTTTCCGATTCCAGTAACGAAGAAGGCATATTTATGGCAGTGAGGTGAGATTCGTATGACCCTTAATTAGAATGGTACTAGGGATCACGGTAACAAGCATTACGTAATAGTTTAATCGCCCTTTGAAAACTCGGTAGTCGTCTTTCTAATTATGACGTATTTTGGAGCAGGGGCATTTATGAATTTCATATTGTAAAAAAAGATCAGTAACTGTACAATATGGTATTCCCAGTTTGTCTGATAAACACGTACGTGAATAGATTTGTCCCCAAATTACATCGTATCATATTAAAGCGCTTTATTCCTCTTTTATAAGCGGATTGGCGACAAACTATACATTGTATGTAGTATCTCTACTTGTACTATCTGACGATTTGGTGCACTGGTAGTACCCGGTAGTAGTCTATTAAAAAATTATTGTGCTCACGCTTTAATTTTGTATACTTTTTTAGAGGCCCCTGATATCAGAAGATGCTCTACTTGGGGTTCACGGCGGCAGCAGATGATCACATAATATACTCAGTACATGTATTACTTGTGCGGTGGAAAAAGTGAAACACTGAGATAAAGCATGACAGCATTTTCCTACAAAGGTAAAAAAGATAAAATATTTGAATTTGTTAAAAGTAAAAATGAAATAATAATGATAATTATAATGATAATTTCTACAAAAATAATATAGTTATAATGAAATGATTAAAAGCGTATTAATGTTGTTCATGAAAGAGGAGGTATATTTTACACACAAACTAAGAATTAAGCCTTATTAAGGTTCCAAGAATAAATATAGTATGAATGATATGGTTGAATAAACTATAGGCTATATAGGAGTCATTATATATCAACTTACAAGCAAATGAAGATAAATACAGAAAAATTGCCATCTTGGACGGTGCACTATTTTTCATAGTCTGTTAGGTCATAATTCAGGATGGGAATTTTAAGAGTTGNTAACGATGTTTGCGATGTTTGGGGGAGCGGTTTGGGGGGGGGGGGGATTTTTTTTTTTTTTTTGGGAACGGACGAAAATCGGTGCGCGCGCAGGATGTCATCCATAAAATTAAAAAAGTGTGGCCTAACAAGCATTTCCAATTCTGTCAAATTATTATGTAAGCACAATTTATGAAAATTCCTAAAATAAAATTCTTCAAGAGAAATAAAAAGTATGATTTTAAACCAGAATATTTTTATTATTCTCACACAAGAGAAAGCATTAGTGATTACATGTTTTTCAAACATGTCAATGTGAAATTTTTAAAAAGCTATACATAAAAGCCCCCCCCCCCCCAATTCATATTCATACCAAAGTTGCAATTAACATTATAAATTAAAGCATCCCATTTTTTTTTTTTTTTTTTGCTGAACAGTTTTAAAACATTATATTACGTGCAAACAAACCTTAAAATGTGTGTTGAGCATTTATAGCAATCCCCCAACATTCTCTTGCAGTAGTTATGATCATCAAAGAATTTGTTCTGGTCACAGTTAAGTCCACAGTATTCTCTGTCAATGGATGATCGGTCTTCTTGTAGACCAGAGTTTCCACAAATTCCCTGTGGCACCACGCTTCCCAATGCATCTTAAAAGACAAATACCGTTAGTTTTTTTTTCTAGATAACTTTAATAATACAAAGTGAATTGTTTCCCTAGGAAACATTTGTAACTTTAAAAAAAAAACCCGTGTAGAATTTTGTCTCTGACCAATTTTTAAAAACCTATACTGGCCCTTTGGGACACCTGAAACAAAGACCCCATTCCCATGTCTAGATCGATCTAGAAGGATTGACCGATCTCTGAGGGGATTCTCGCTAAATTGCTTTCAGCTTGTGCAGGTTAGATGTCTGGCTACTGAAGCTGCTAAGACATAGTTAATAACACCCTAACAACTTTAGTAGGCGTGCCAGACATCAGAGACGCTTAAGCTGAAAGCATTTTAACGTGAATTCCCCCCCTCCCCACCTTGGAGACAGACCAACCCCCTAGATTGATCTAGGTATCGGAATGAGGTCAAAGATTCAAGTTGCTGACCAGCATCAGAAATCATGGCCAGAATGTTCAACAAATTTACAAAGTTTTAATGGCCCAGCTTCAATTGCATCAGCATTATGCAATTAAGGGTCAATAACTGTTCATGGCTCAGACAACAGAAGTGACATTGACAATGGAGGCATTTAAGATCCAACAAACACGTCTGGGACAGTGTCAATGCTGAAAACTCACAGTGTCAAAGCTGAAAACTCACTGGTAGCTGCACTCGGTTCTCCTGAACTGAAGCGACCTCTGTATCTCCCGCTATACATATGCTCAAGCCAAATGTCTTGTGGTCTGATAATTGTCAAAGCTGTGGTATTATCCCTGGAGAAGTTTTGTCCCAGAACAGGATTGTCATCTCTGCTGGTGTTGTGATACTGGAAGTTGTACATAGTTGGATCAGCAGCCTAATGGGGAGGATAACAAAATTTTATGTACCCATCTATAATAATATGTATGCATCATTTATAATAATATATTCATGCATTTTAAACAAATTATGACCCTTTGCCAAAATGTGGCCTTTAAATTACCAATTTCAGACATAAGTAATAATCTGTTTGATTGCTACTGATTGAAAGACTTCTAATTATTCTAGAAAGATAAATCATTCACGAGCAGAGAATACAAAAATATTACAATTGCAGAATACACTAAATATATAATTAACTTAATTAGCAAAACAAAACTTCTATTTTCACTTATGTTGATGTCCCCAACATGCATATACTCCAGATGTTCATATACAGCAGTAGCATAACAAAAGAAACGATTTGTTCACTATAGATATACTCCATGGCACATCACATGTGAGTATGCTGTTCCAAAGATGTTCTACCAAGCTAAAATCTAAAACATCTCTTCAAGTACTAGTATAGAGGTTGCTCTGGGGCAAACACACAGAACATGTTCAGCTTTTTTAATTTCACCACAGATACATTTCAGACCCTCTAAAGGGACTCGAGACCAGCAGCCCTTTTCTACAGCCAGGTTGTCTGATGACAATCTGTGCTGAGTTGCACTGATTCAAACTCTTTAATTAACATCCTTGTCTGTATTATTAAAGGGATAATAACTCTTCGTATGAGATCCATATTTCACAATAAAAACATTGTGAACCCCTCATAGAAATATAATATATTCTGTTTTACCACTGATGGTTATACTCTGTTATAATCTCTGGGGCAAATACACAGAATATGTTCAGAGATTATAACAAAAAAAAAAAAAAGGACTAACTTTGAATATAAAAATGGACTCATTAACCATAGGTAAGTATGGGAAAATTGTTGTTTACTCCAGGAAAATTCATTTTTTGGCCAAAAAGAAGAGTTATTATCCCTTTTATTTCTGAGATGGTAGATCTACATACTGTAAGTCGTATAAAGATAACAGAGATTAAGATATCTGATTTTAGAATATAACAGATGTTAGAAGTTATACTTAGACATAAAAATGGGCTGCAGTATTGAGGGTGTATAAAATATGAAAGATTATATGTATTTTTTTATTCTTTCAATATATTATGTACAAATTATACTTAGGGAGGCTACCATCTACACCATTTTGACAATTCCCTCAGTACACATACTGCTGCTTCTCTTGTGGTTTGACAAGAACACTGGACACAGTGTGTAACTGTACAAAAAAGAACAGATGATATGCCCCCCTTAATGTGACATACTTTTTTACATAAGTTATCATTCAGCATTCCTTTTTGTTGGTGCATTATGGCCATTTTTCCCAGATAAGTTTATGTGGATTTATTTCTACATGGAATCTTTTCAAAGAAAAATTCTGTATTATGAAAAATTTACAGGCAATGGGATATATTTGGTAAAGAAAGAAGCAGGTATGTGTCCAGGCGCATTTTGCTAAAGGGTCATATCCAAGTCAAGAAAGTTACTGCAATCAACGACAATGACACGCATGCACGAGCTCAGTAAAAATGACAATAATCAAATCCAAGGAAATTTCTAAATGACAAACAGCTGAGACTAAACTTAATAGATGGATTAGGGCGGGCGGGGGAGGGGGCGGGGAAAAACATGTACTGGTGCTCTAGCTAGCATGCTTTACTTACCTCCTTGTCTCTAAGGGTGCTTTCCCAGAGATTTAGATCGATCTAAAGATTATGTTTTAGATCGACCTAACTCCCTGGGGGTTCACGCTAAATTGAAGTCAGCCGAGCAGGCACCATAGTTAATTACCCCCTTACAGCTTTTAGTAGCCGTGACAGACGCTTAAGCCGGCCAAGCTGACAGTAATCTAGTGAGACTCCCCACAGGGATAGATCGATATAAAAATCTATGGAAATGGGGTGTAAATCCACTCATTGACTAGCTTATTTATTTTAAAAATTTAATTGCCTCCTCCTCCCCCCATTACACACACACACACCTCCCCGTGAACAACATGTGGAATGCACACGTAAGGTGAGGGGCAAAGAGAGTATCGATACTTGTCCAATATTCACTACAACATATACCAAAGTGCGCCAATTAAAAAAAACTCTGGGAGATCATGCTTTCGCACAGACCTTATATATAAGTTTATTTTTGCATTGTTTTTTGTTCCCATTTTTATTAAATTTCCATCAATATATTTTCTCCACAAGACAAGTGGCACATGCAATTCGAAAGAAAATAAACGCAACTGACTATCAAAGATAATTTCAATCAAAACATTCTCACCTGTTAGAACCTCAATACCTCAACTTGTTTTCTTGGTTGGACTGTTCAAGTTCCTGTTCAAGAGCCATGCACACTTTAAAAGCCTAGTGCTGTCATTTTAATCTTCTGTCTATAACTTTAATGATCCTCCTCCGGTACTAATTGTAAGCAATTAGCCATGCTAGCCAGAAAAGATCAATTTGCTGTATATTTTCCCGGGGCAATGATCTAGGATGACACACCACGTTTTCACTTTTCAATATTCTGCGCGTTGGGCCACGAGAAGAGTCCACTATTCCAAGGGGAGTTGGGATGGCCGTCTGCCACTCAGTTCTCAGACTGTCGAAAAATGAGGCAAAATAAATGGCTAAATAACTTGACGAGTGAACATTTAAAGCACTTTTCTGAGCTTACTGGCATTTTTTTTCCGATTCCAGTAACGAAGAAGGCATATTTATGGCAGTGAGGTGAGATTCGTATGACCCTTAATTAGAATGGTACTAGGGATCACGGTAACAAGCATTACGTAATAGTTTAATCGCCTTTTTAAAACTCGGTAGTCGTCTTTCTAATTATGACGTATTTTGGAGCAGGGGCATTTAAGAATTTCATATTGTAAAAAAAGATCAGTAACTGTACAATATGATATTCCCAGTTAGTCTGATAAACACGTACGTGAATAGATTTGTCCCCAAATTACATCGTATCATATTAAAGCGCTTTATTCCTCTTTTATAAGCGGATTGGCGACAGACAAACTATACATTGTATGTAGTATCTCTACTTGTACTATCTGACGATTTGGTGCACTAGTAGTAGTAGTAGTCTATTAAAAATTATTGTGTTCACGCTTTAATTTTGTATACTATTTTAGAGGCCCCTGATATCAGAAGATGCTCTACTTGGGGTTCACGGCGGCAGCAGATGATCACATAATATACTCAGTACATGTATTACTTGTGCGGTGGAAAAAGTGAAACACTGAGATAAAGCATGAAAGCATTTTCCTACAAAGGTAAAAAAGATAAAATATTTGAATTTGTTAAAAGTGAAAATTAAATAATAATAATGATAATAATAATAATAATTTCTACAAAAATAATATAGTTATAATGAAATGATTAAAAGCATATTAATGTTGTTCATGAAAGAGGAGGTATATTTTACACACAAACTAAGAATTAAGCCTTATTAAGGTTCCAAGAATAAATATAGTATGAATGATATGGTTGAATAAACTAAAGGCTATATAGGAGTCATTATATATCAACTTACAAGCAAATGAAGATAAATACAGAAAAATTGCCATCTTGGACGGTGCACTATTTTTCATAGTCTGTTAGGTCATAATTCAGGATGGGAATTTTAAGAGTCGGCTGTACAGTACTATAATATCATAAGTTTTACATGTACATACAGTACTATAATATGCAGGCCCGTACCCAGGGGGGTTCGGGGGGTTTGAAAGAACCCCCCTTTTTGCTGGAAAAAGGTCCACTCTGGGTAAAATTTGACCTAGGTACATGGGGATTATATGGTAAAAGGTCCACTTTTTCAGAAAAAGACCCCCCCCCCCCTTTGAAATTGCTGGCTACGGGCCTGATATGCTAAGTTTTAGATACAGGATTATTTTAAGGGGGGGGGGTGCGTTGTTTGTAGGAAAGATAGGCCTCTGGTGTGAAGCCACCCCTGGCCCCCTTGGCCTGAGGTTCGGGGCCCACTCAAGGGTCCAAAATTTGTGATTTTATTTCAGAAAAGGAAGAGGGGAGTCAGGAGGTCCTGAGCAACCCCCCCTCCCCCATAAAAAAAGATCTGCCACTGAATCTGATAACTGGAAATTAATCCACAAGGAAGGTTATCAGTAATCCTCTGGCTTTTTGAGTCACTGGGAAATAAAAATGACAAAGGCATGATAGTAGCAATAAATTTATTATTATTTAAAGAGACATGACGGTTATGCTGTTGTTCCGATTATCTGTATCAGATTATCACCATATTGGTTATCAGTAAGTGCTATTGTTTGCTTTTCACTGTTGATACTTGACGCCAGCTAGCTAGGAGAGCTTTAATGTGGACAACACTTAATTGGAAAGTTATTATAATTTCTGATTCATGTTCTTGTAGGTGAGCACAATTTTGTTTATATAAATATTTATAATTATACCAAGATATACTTGGAAGATGTAATAGCTTGGCAATCATAATTTTAGATATCGGTAACTCTGTTTAAGATCAGTTATATTTATTCACGTTAAATTTTGCACATTGACTGGTTCTATTAGAAACTGTGATTGAGTTGGTTTTCGAATTTTCCAGCTGACTTTAACTGGGGGTATAGTTACATAGTATACATTCAGATAATGAGTATACAGTGCATGGTGTATCACAAGACTTGATCTGGTCCAATAATCTCTGTTCTGGCACACTTAAAGTCAAGCATCGTAGGGTCATTAAGTGTTCTGTACATTTAACAGGTTGAAGATGTATTCACAACTGAAATAACTCGAAATGGAAAAAAATCAGTAATTTAATCACCCAAGGATCACATTGCTATAAACAGCATATCAAAATTTCTCAAATGAGATAGGGTCTCCCATGGAAGAGGGTAGGGAATACCTTTTGTGTCGGGCCCTTTGTGTCCTGTGTGATTGGCCTTATTTTTCAAGTGTGATGCGTTATTTGAACCCAATATTCTGTATGAAACATAATTCAGGAATTCTTGGTGATTGGTCTGATATATATCTTGGTGATTTGGGAGTGGGGGGTATTCCCTACCCTTATGGAAAGCAGTTTTAATGTCTCTACATAGTATGGATACAAACATGTACATATTTAGTCTAAGTTAATCTAGCTGTGAATGCGTCTGGGTATCAGTGTTGAATAAAATTTGAAGCAAAGAGTTAAACAAGGGGCCATAATTGAAGTCGCTACAAATACATTTTGTACTCAAATTAAGTTTGTTCATGTGAGATAGGGTTGAGATCGAGTTACAACTGGAATACTAGCTGGCAGAGTCATTCAATTGTCTTTCCTTGAATACAGGTATCTAATAGAGTGGCTGCGGAAAAGATCAGAAACTGAGTACATATACTTGATTGCACATTTGAAAAGGATTACCAATACCAAAGATAATTTTGCTCAGTGCCATTTCCTGGACAGTATTCTTGTAGCTCTGTGGTACAAACATAAACACACAGCTTGTCAAATATGCCACATAGAGGAAGAAGCAATGACACTTCAAGACGAGGCTTAAAACGATCTGCAAGTAAAGACCACCGTCATGTGTCCATTTTTGATGTAGTTCCATCTGAAGGGGATTTTGCGACGACCTCAGACCCTGATCAGCTGACTGCCTGCACTTCTCAGGATGAAATAAAGGTATTAACAGCTAGGAGTCGGCTACGACCTAGATATGTAACTCTATTAATACTTAATTTGTGTTGTAGTCTACTATTAGACTGTCCTGAGTTTCACATGTCTATAGACATGCAGATACTCTAGATCTGTTATTGTTGGCAGTGGGTGGATTGGTGTACGTACTGTATTGAAATTTAAAAGATATATCCCTCGACAAAATCATCTAAATGAAGTTTTAAATACAACCAGCCTCAGTATTTGTCTCTGTGTACTTCTCCAATGCATCTTGAAAAAAAGAAACAAAAAAAAAAACAGAGTATTATGCCATGGATCCTATTTAATGCCATGGCATGCTTATTTGTTTCCATTTAGGAGGGTTTCACTGAAAGTCCCACAGCCCAGGATCTGCTTTTGGCCAAGCTGGTGAAAGATGGGGTGATAGAGGAAGAAGACAGGCCTCAGTTCCACAAAGTTATACAGGTACGGGTAGATACAGACAGAGATCAGAAACAAACATTCATGGTATGTCTTATATTAAGTAACTTAGACCCCATTCCCCTACCTAGATGGATCTAGCAGGATCAACCCATCTTCAACAGATTTCTTGCTAAATTGTGTTCAGCTTAAGTGACTCTGATGTCTGACATACCAACTGAGCTGTTAGGGGGTAATTAACTATCGTTTAGCAGCTTCACTAGGCATGCTTCAGTTTTATCCCTGAGTTTTTTCCATCTATTTTTGTTATTTGCATACTTTGCAATATTGAATCTTAAAAAAATATGTTGATTTCCGCTCAGGATGCTAGAAGATCTGGAGATGCAGAAAGGCTGCTCATCATGCATCTTGTTAAGGTAGGAAAGCCATACAACTTATAAAGGCTCCAGGTCCACATTTTTAATGTTTATCTTAATAAGTTTATCTTAATAAGTAATTCACAAAAGCACAGTTTAAGCCCAATTACCTTTCTAGAACTTTTGGGCCATCTTTCTTATAAATAGCCATGTTTAGAAAATAAAGGTAATCAGTTTTATTCATATTAGGGAAAAATAAATAAACGTATTGATCTAGTAACTTTATATATCACAGTCAGGGAAGGTGCAAGTTGACAAAGCAGTGTCCTATGCTGAAGAGCTGGGATTGTCCCCCAAACCTGTGTCTGCCCCAGTGCAGATGCCACATTCAGGGGTTGTGCCAAGGCACCACAGTGGAACTGTTATGGTGCCACAGCCTAAGGCAGAGGTGAAACTGGTGCACAACTTTGGCGTGTATGTTTGGCATGGCTCTAGAAACCTAGGCAAGAGGATTGTACAGGTGAAACATTCAGTCCGCATAAAATCAGGGGGGGGGGGGGGGGGAGCTGTCTCAATTCTGGGTCTTCTGGAACAAGGTCATAATTTTTTAAGTTTACATGAAGGGGCATCTAATTTTTTCTGTTGGAAGACAGTCAAAAATGGAGGATGGATCAACAAAGATAATTTGGAAGAATGTCAGAAAATATATCTGGATCTACTCATAAAAATTGTATATTTTAAAAGTAATTTTTTTCTCATGATGGCTTAGATTTAACTTTGGTTATTTTTTGTCTTGTTTTGTTGTAGTTTGATTTCCAAAACAACATTTTGTGCTGCATACAAAAGGGTAACGTCACCAAGAGACATGACTTCACAGAGATAACCAACTTTGAAAATGGGGTAAGGCCATCAAAACCAATGATTGTGTCAGTTGTACTGTCAAGTGAACAGATGACCTCATAAATGTATTAGGTGTGATGCCAAGGATCTTATCCTGATACAATCAGTTGCCAAGCAATCATAATGTGTGTTCTAAAACTGTTGCTAAAGTATGTATTTTTCTTTCAGTTTAATATCTTATCAACTTATTGCATTACAGGTATTTAATAATATAAATGATAGCCATTGGGAATAGCCATTGTGACTGGTATTACAAAAGCTTCACTTTTTGGAGGGGGGCAAGGCACTAGCTTGCATGTCTTATAACGCACCTTATTTTGTCAGTGCATTTTGAGGCATTTTCATGGAGATTATTAATAGTGAGAGTAATAAAGATAAAAAAGCTAAATTAAACCAAATGAAATACAGAGGCATAAGGATTCATGAACTTAGATTCTTGCTTGCAGTACGACTTTGTTACATCCTATGCTTCACATACTGAATGACTGGTTGACTGCAAAGAAATTCAGTAATTTTTCTAAACAGATATTGAACTTAAAAATTTCATTTCAGTACAATCTGTACCTGTCCATCAAGTTCATAGATGGAAGTGATCTGGAAATGGATGCAGACAGCATTGAGGAAAAACACAAAATTCTTCGCTTGCTTCAAGTGGTTTCAGATAAAAATCTGCATATAACCAGAGAAGATGAGGGTAAAGTAAATGCTGAAGATGCATCTTTATATTTCATATGTGCATGCAGGGTATCTGAAAATGCAGTGATCATGTGTTAGTAGCAATGCCAAAGTTGTCTACTGATTTTTTTGTGCTGTGATTTAATGATAATTTAAATAAATGATTGATCCATTTGAACAGCAAGTTCATGTGAACCCTATTCAAAGACCTTTGGGCCATTTTTGACTTTCTTCATTGATATATGATTTTTACCATAAGCATTGTTGAGATTGTATTTGGTATTAGCTGTTTCATTCACTTGCATTTTTTTTCAAAATTTACAACAGCTGATTAAAATTTGGAATCTTTTGTTCAGTTTTATATAAATGGTTTTATTTCAGTTAGCTAATTGAAATTGAAATAAAAGTATATGTTGCTTCTTTAAACATAAAAATGGCAATAAAATATTTATATCTTTACTTTTAAGCATAAAAATGTGATTGAAATATTTAATTATCATTTTGTTTACATTTGTTTTAGAAGAAGATGTATTGGACTATTCTTCCAACTTGATCAAATATGAGACGGTTCTAAAGGAAGGTATCCTGCAGAAAAAATCTAAGTTTTCCCGTCCCTTTGGAAGTACCTTCTCGAAGTAAGACATGATCCTTACCTAGATCATTCATAGTGTGCATTCAGAAAAGTGGACTAAGACTGCATTCACATCGAGTTGAGCCATGCCTCTACAAAGCCATGAATTAAATATGGCGGACGTACATGAAAGGAGAACCGCCTAATCTTTTAATAGTCTCTCTGCCTCTCACACGCCTCCCCATGTGTCGTCCCAATGGAGCCGAGATTTAATGACTGTACCCCCGCAGGGATGACGCATAACAGATCTGTGGATCAAATATGGTGACCCACTAAAAAGATTGTCACTTAATTCCAAAATAGATTCCCTGCAGGGATTATGCAACAGGCATTCAAGTGGGTCGGCCATATTTGATCCAGGGATCTGTTAGTCTGCTGTTCTGAATGCACTAATAGAGTTTTCAGTCATGTCTGTCAACCTCTCCCACTACCAAGTAACAAAGTCTATTGAAAATGCTCCTCTGCAATAACCTGTACACATATGGCATTTACTGAAATGGGATAGAATGTCAGTTTTCTGAAACTCATGGTGTTCTTTACACATGAATTGTTTTTGTAATCTCTTGCACAAACGCACACTGTGACAGTGCTCTTTATGAAAATGGGAGAATGAGGTCACAGTCAGAACAGTGGACTAACTATTTTGTGGGTCAGATATGGCTACCCACTAAAAAACTTGCCATNGCTTTTTTTTTTTTTTTTTTTTGGAGAACGGGCGAAAATCCGTGCGCGCGCAGGATGTCATCCATAAAATTAAAAAAGTGTGGCCTAATATGGATACAAACATGTACATATTTAGTCTAAGTTAATCTAGCTGTGAATGCGTCTGGGTATCAGTGTTGAATAAAATTAGCAGCAAAGAGATAAACAAGGGGCCATAATTGAAGTCGCTACAAATACATTTTGTACTCAAATTAAGTTTGTTCATGTGAGATAGGGTTGAGATCGAGTTACAACTGGAATACTAGCTGGCAGAGTCATTCAATTGTCTTTCCTTGAATACAGGTATCTAATAGAGTGGCTGCGGAAAAGATCAGAAACTGAGTACGTATATACTTGATTGCACATTTGAAAAGGATTACCAATACCAAAGATAATTTTGCTCAGTGCCATTTCCTGGACAGTATTCTTGTAGCTCTGTCACTGTGGTACAAATAAACACACAGCTTGTCAAATATGCCACATAGAGGAAGAAGCAATGACACTTCAAGACGAGGTTTAAAACGTTCTGCAAGTAAAGACCACCGTCATGTGTCCATTTTTGATGTAGTTCCATCTGAAGGGGATTTTGCGACGACCTCAGACCCTGATCAGCTGACTGCCTGCACTTCTCAGGATGAAATAAAGGTATTAACAGCTAGGACTCGGCTACAACCTAGATATATTACTCTATTAATACTTAATTTGTGTTGTAGTCTACTATTAGACTGTCCTGAGTTTCACATGTCTATAGACATGCATGTACTCTAGATCTGTTATTGTTGGCAGTGGGTGGATTGGTGTACCCTACTGTATTGAAATTTAAAAGATAGATCCTCAACAAAATCATCCAAATAAAGTTTTAAATACAACCAGCCTCAGTATTTGTCTCTGTGTACTTCTCCGATGCATCTTGAAAAAAAGAAACAAAAAAAACAGAGTATTATGCCATGGATCCTATTTAATGCCATGGCATGCTTATTTGTTTTCTTTTAGGAGGGTTTCACTGAAAGTCCCACAGCCCAGGATCTGCTTTTGGCCAAGCTGGTGAAAGATGGGGTGATAGAGGAAGAAGACAGGCCTCAGTTCCACAAAGTTATACAGGTACGGGTAGATACAGACAAAGATCAGAAACAAACATTCATGGTATGTCTTATATTAAGTAACTTAGACCCCATTCCCCTACCTAGATGGATCTAGCAGGATCAACCCATCTTCGACGGATTTCTTGCTAAATTGTGTTCAGCTTAAGTGACTCTGATGTCTGACATACCAACTGAGCTATTAGGGGGTAATTAACTATCGTTTAGCAGCTTCAGTAGGCATGCTTCAGTTTTATCCCTGAGTAATACTTTTTCCATCTATTTTTGTTATTTGCATATTTTGCAATATTGAATCTTAAAAAAATATGTTGATTTCCGCTCAGGATGCTAGAAGATCTGGAGATGCAGAAAGGCTGCTCATCATGCATCTTGTTAAGGTAGGAAAGCCATACAACTTATAAAGGCTCCAGGTCCACATTTTTAATGTTTATCTTAATAAGTAATTCACAAAAGCACAGTTTAAGCCCAATTACCTTTCTAGAACTTTTGGGCCATCTTTCTTATAAATAGCCATGTTTAGAAAATAAAGGTAATCAGTTTTATTCATATTAGGGAAAAATAAATAAACGTATTGATCTAGTAACTTTATATATCACAGTCAGGGAAGGTGCAAGTGGACAAAGCAGTGTCCTATGCAGAAGAGCTAGGATTGTCCCCCAAACCTGTGTCTGCCCCAGTGCAGATGCCACATTCAGGGGTTGTGCCAAGGCACCACAGTGGAACTGTTATGGTGCCACAGCCTAAGGCAGAGGTGAAACTGGTGCACAACTTTGGCGTGTATGTTTGGCATGGCTCTAGAAACCTGGGCAAGAGGATTGTACAGGTGAAAGATTCAGTCCGCATAAAATCGGGGATCGAAGCTGTCTTAATTCTGGGTCTTCTGGAAGACGGTCATAATTTTTAAAGTTTACATTGAGGGGCATCTAATTTTTTCTGTTGGAAGACAGTCAAAAATGGAGGATGGATCAACAAAGATAATTTGGAAGAATGTCAGAAAATGTATCTGGATCAACCCATAAAAATTGTATATTTTAAGAGTAATTTTTTTTTCTCATGGTGGCTTAGATTTAACTTTGGTTATTTTTGTTTTGTTGTAGTTTGATTTCCAAAACAATATTCTGTGCTGCATACAAAAGGGTAACGTCACCAAGAGACATGACTTCACAGAGATAACCAACTTTGAAAATGGGGTAAGGCTATCAAATGATTGTGTCAGTTGTACTGTCAAGTGAACAGATGACCTCATAAATGTGTTAGGTGTGATGCCAAGGATCTCATCCTGATACAATCAGTTACCAAGCAATCATAATGTGTGTTCTAAAACTGTTGCCTAAGTATGTATTTTGCTTTCAGTTTAATATCTTATCAACTTATTGCATTACAGGTATTTAATAATATAAATGATAGCCATTGGGAATGGCCATTGTGACTGGTATTACAAAAGCTTCACTTTTTGGAGGGGGGCAAGGCACTGGCTTGCATGTCTTATAACGCACCTTATTTTGTCAGTGCATTTTGAGGCATTTTCATCGAGATTATTAATAGTGAGAGTAATAAAGATAAAGAAGCTAAATTAAACCAAATGAAATATAGAGGCATAAGGATTCATGAACTTAGATTCTTGCTTGCAGTCCGACTTTGTTACATCCTATGCTTCACATACTGAATGACTGGTTGACTGCAAAGAAATTCAGTAATTTTTCTAAACAGATATTGAACTTAAAAATTTCATTTCAGTACAATCTGTACCTGTCCATCAAGTTCATAGATGGAAGTGATCTGGAAATGGATGCAGACAGCATTGAGGAAAAACACAAAATTCTTCGCCTGCTTCAAGTGGTTTCAGATAAAAATTTGCATATAACCAGAGAAGATGAGGGTAAAGTAAATGCTGGAGATGCATCTTTATATTTCATCTGAAAATGCAGTGATCATGTGTTAGTAACATTGCCAAAGTTGCCTATTGATTTTTTGTGCTGTGATTTTATGATATTGATCGATCCATTTGTGCTGCAACTTTTTGTAAACCTTATTCAAATATATTTGGGCCATTTTTGACTTTCTTCATTGATGTATGATTTTTACCATAAGCATTGTTGAGATTGTATTTGGTATTAGCTGTTTCATTCACTTTTTTTTTTTCAAAATTCACAACAGCTGATTAAAATTTGGAATCTTTTGTTTAGTTTTTTATAAATGGTTTATTTCAGTTAGCTAATTGAAATTGAAATAAAAGTATAAGTTGCTTCTTTAAACATAAAAATGACAATAAAATATTTATATCTTTACTTTTAAGCATAAAAATATGATTGAAATATTTAATTATCATTTTGTTTACATTTGTTTTAGAAGAAGATGTATTGGACTATTCTTCCAACTTGATCAAATATGAGACAGTTCTCAAGGAAGGTATCCTGCAGAAAAAATCTAAGTTTTCCCGTCCCTTTGGGAGTACCTTCTCGAAGTAAGACATGATCCTTACCTAGATCATTCATAGTGTGCATGCAGAATAGTGTACTAAGACCGCATTCACATTGAGTTGAGCGATGGCTCTACAAAGCCATGAATTAAATATGGCGGACGTACATGAAAGGAGAACCGCCTAATCTTTTAATAGTCTCTCTGCCTCTCACACGCCTCCCCATGTGTCGTCCCAATGGAGCCGAGATTTAATGACTGTACCCCCGCAGGGATGATGCATAACAGATCTGTGGATCAAATGTGTTGACCCACTAAAAAGATTGTCACTTAATTCCAAAATAGATTCCCTGCAGGGATTACGCAACAAGTATTCAAGTGGGTTGGGCATATTTGATCCAGGGATCTGTTAGTCTGCTGTTCTGAATGCACTAATAGAGTTTTCAGTCATGTCTGTCAACCTCTCCCACTACCAAGTAACAAAGTCTATTGAAAATGCTCCTCTGCAATAACCTGTACACATATGGCATTTACTGAAATGGGATAGAATGTCAGTTTTCTGAAACTCATGGTGTTCTTTACACATGAATTGTTTTTGTAATCTCTTGCACAAACGCACACTGTGACAGTGCTCTTTATGAAAATGGGAGAATGAGGTCACAGTCAGAACAGTGGACTAACTATTTTGTGGGTCAGATATGGCTACCCACTAAAAGACTTGCCAACCAATCTGCTAATAGCCATTTTATAGATTCCCAGTGGGGAAGTATTCATGTGGATCAGCCATATTTGATCTCCGGACTTGTTAGTCCACTGTTCTGAATGCGGCCTGAGGTGTTTTTCTTGATTGTACAAATTGTTACTGGAGGAGTAAACTATTAAGAATCACTAATATAAAATAATCAATGTTAAAGTGTTTTAAACCAGATTTTTTTATTCATATATAACTTAGATGTAAAGGTGATTATTATTTGTAACATCACTATTAATTTTTTTCTCTTTGTCTTGCTTTTACTTTATAGAAAAATTGTTCAGATCAAGAGAGGACAGTTGTCATACAGCAAAATTGGAGAAGAGGCAAGTGTGACCCATCAATAAAGAATCTTTGGGACTGAAATGGGAAATTTGATGTAACATAGATAATGCAGCTGATATACAGGGACAGATTGAGGCCGTCTTCTGGCTCTTCCGGAAGACGGTCAGATTTTCAAGTTTACATTGAAGGATATAATTTTTTTCTGTCGGAAGACGGTCAAAAATGGATGATGAATCAACAAAGATAGTTTGGAAGACTGTCAGAAAATATCTCTGGATCCGCCCTTGATATATATTCTGTAACTGTTGTGTTATAGCTGATTTTAAGTTCTGTCAGTTTTGTCTTTTAAATGTCCGTCCATTTGAAAGCTTTGCAGCATTATGATTAGCCACAGGCACATAGTATACAATGTTAGGTTGTTTTAGAATTTTGTGGAAATGATGCCTGCCTTTGCAGACAAGGTAGACCAGTTTGGACAATTTTTAAGATAAATTCTCAGATATACACATAGACTATTTGGTATCTTATGAAATTCTTATTAGCCTTTTTTTTTCATTTTTTTCTGAAAGCCCAAAGTTGTTCCTTTGACAGCAGAGAAAACGGCCATCACCAAAGTTGGGCATGATACATTTTGCGTGTTGAACAACACTAATACTCTCCTGTAAGTAGGATTAATTATTTAAATGCTGATGACAAATGACACTGTGTCATACTTGATGATGTTTTCACTTTAGGGCACTAGGGTGACAAAGCATTATGCCTCTTTTTTTCACAGCATGCTAGATATGACGTATTATAGTAAATGTTCCCAGTGAGCTGTTATATGTCATTGATTACTAGATAATGATATATGTAGCAGGCCCAATGCCAATTCAGATGGATTCTAACTCCACCTAGGCTCAGTACAAAGATTATTGGCAAAGGACATGCAGTCTTAAGCAAACTTATAATCTGTTGCAGCATATTGCTCTTCGTAATTACAAATTAAAGTGATAATGTAAATAAACAATTTTTAGCTAGACAATTCTCATATGCAGAATTTTAGATGGTTTTATCCTAACATGCCTTTTTGTGTATGTGTCTGTGTGTGTATGACCAGAGCATATTGGGTTGTAAAGTTTCAACCAACTTTGGACTTGGGTCCTTTTGTGAATCTGTCCCCAAACCACTAATTTCTGGGAAAACAGGAATGTGTGTGTGTGTGTGTGTGTGTGTGTGTGTGTGTGTGTGTGTGTGTGTGGTCAAAGTGAGTGAGTTTTTTGAAAGCTTGAATAAGTAGCCATCATTTCATAATTTTTTTTGTACAAAACGCTTTTCAGAAATTCCTTTTCTTTTCTGTTTCCAGATATTGATGTAGTATTTGACGAATATGTTTATCATTGTTGAAAGAGTGAAAATTTATTACATACTTTCGTTGTAGGTTCCGCGTACCATACTCTGGGTTGGGAAGCAAGGCAGGAGTAACTGAACACAGGGATGACTGGGTCAAGGTGCGTAACTGAACACGGGTATGACTGTCCTTAGCAAAAAATTCAGGTCTACCGCAAATTAGCAGCAAGTTTGCTGCAATATGACTGCAAATTAGCATCAAGAAAATTTTTCTTGCAAACTCCTGCAAACTTGTTGCTGCAAACTTCTTACTTGCAGCAATATTGCTGCAAACCTTTCATTTTGCAAAGGGTGGATCAAGGTGGATTACTGAACAAAGGGATAACTGGGTCAAGGTGGGTAACTGAACACAGGGTTGTCTTGGTCAGGTTGGGTAACTGAACAAAAGGATGAGTGGGTCAAGGTGGATAGCTGAACACAAGGATGAGTGGGTCAAGGTGGGTAACTAAACACAGAGATGACTGGGTCAAGGTGGGAAACTGAACACAAGGATGAGTGGGTCAAGGTGGGTTACTGAACACAGAGATGACTTGGTCAAGGTGGGTAACTGAACACAGGGATGACTTGGTCAAGTTGGGTAACTGAGCACAAGGATGAGTAGGTCAAGGTGGGAAATTGTACACAAGGATGAGTGGGTCAATTTGGGTTACTGAACGCAAGGATGAGTGGGTCAAGGTGAGTAATTGAACACAGGGATGGGTGGGTCAAGGTGGGTAACTGAACACAGGGATGACTTGGTCAAGTTGGGTAACTGAGCACAAGGATGAGTAGGTCAAGGTGGGAAATTGTACACAAGGATGAGTGGGTCAATTTGGGTTACTGAACGCAAGGATGAGTGGGTCAAGGTGAGTAATTGAACACAGGGATGGGTGGGTCAAGGTGGGTAACTGAACACAGAGATGAGTGGGTCAAGGTGGGTAACTGAACACAGAGATGACTGGGTCAAGGTGGGAAACTGAACACGAAGATGAGTGGGTCAAGGTGGGTAACTGAACACAGGGATGACTTGGTCAAGTTGGGTAACTGAGCACAAGGATGAGTAGGTCAAGGTGGGAAATTGTACACAAGGATGAGTGGGTCAATTTGGGTTACTGAACGCAAGGATGAGTGGGTCAAGGTGAGTAATTGAACACAGGGATGGGTGGGTCAAGGTGGGTAACTGAACACAGAGATGAGTGGGTCAAGGTGGGTAACTGAATGCAGGGATGGGTAAGTCAAGGTGGGTAACTGAACACAAGGATAAGTGGGTCAAGGTGGGTAACTGAACTCAAGGATAAGTGGGTCAAGGTGGGTAACTGAACACAGAGATGACTGGGTTAAGGTGGGTAACTGAGAATTGGGATGACTGGGTAAAGCTGATTAATTTTACATTATTTACATTATATTTGTATTACTTTCTGATCAATTTTCCCCTTTTCAAAGCAGAACTTTGTTCTATCAATATGAACAATGCAAAAATTTACTCATGTTTCAATGAAATTCTTAGAAATTCTAAAGTTCTATGTTCATTGCTAAGGTAAAGAAATAAAAGCTTGCATTTCTCTTGGGATTAATAACACTACCTTTAAATGGATTTAGCTATAATTCTCTAATAGACTCTTTTCTGTTATGTTTCTTTTATTCTGAGTGGTTCATTCATTCAATTTGAATAGTTGGCTGGTTCCTGTTTCACCAACAGAATCATCTCCAGATCTCCTTTGTATAGCCTACACTTTCTCTCCATGCAAACTCAACCACAAGTACCTGATGTTGTTTCTTAGGCTTCGTTCACATGCAATGTCTATTTTCTAAATTCTATTTTCTATTTGCGCTATCTTATGATCACAGTCTGTGCCCTGAATATCCCGCGGCGTAATTACTGGCAGCGCGAGCCAGTTACTTATAGTAACTTATAGTAACTGGCTCGCGCTGCCAGTAATTACGCCGCGGGATATTCAGGGCACAGACGGTGATCACAACACATGCCGCGAATAGAAAATAGAATTTAGAAAATAGACATTGCATGTGAACGAAGCCTTATACTTAACATTATGAATAACTGACAGATGTGCACCATTTCCTAATTTAAAACAAAATTGATGTACTTGTAAATATATTTTATTTGTTGGAATGATGTTTTGTTAGTGGTACATGTAATGCCTGGTTAGGAATTAAGTTTTGCATGGGGTGTGACTGAATTGCGCAACACACTGCAATACAGCACAACACAGCACAACACACTTGAAAAAACAAGTTCAGTTGGAAGTAAACATGGGAAAGGATAATGTTTAACAAAATATAAAAGTGAAATATATTATTTTCTACTTAATATTGTTGATACAACTCAAATCGGCACAATTTTTTCATCATAGGGTCGGCCGCCATATTGGTGAGTGGCTCTTCATAACCAGTAATATTTCCAAGAAGAGACACTTGCTAACATGGCTGCCAACTCGACGATTTAAAAGTCTTGCCAATTTGTGAAGATTTGTCAACGATATTAATTATCTAGCTATATAGTTTGCTTTTATATCACCCTACTTTGTTGGGAATGACCGTTTCTTTTGTGTAATTGCAACTGGAATTGCTTTTTTCCGGTGTATTGCGCTGTATTGTGGTGTATTGCACAATTCAGTCACACTGGTTTTGCATGTCATTTTTTTTTTTTTTGTGTGTGTGTGTGTGTGTGTGTGTGTGAGTGGTTTGTGTGAGTATATGCCCAACTTAAATTTGGCTTTATGATCTTTTGAATAAACTTTTAATCCATTAAGTATTATAAGTTTTAACCAAGAGGTTAGAGATCAGATGTGCCCCGTCTTTTTATTATTTTAGACATATATATATATATATATATATATATATATATATATATATATATATATATATATATATATATATATATATTTTTTTTTTTTTTTTACATTCTGATTCAGTTAAAAAATGTACACTCCCTTGCTTTAATAAAATCTTAGGTAGTTGATATATTGATGGCTGTGAACTTTGGTAAGTTTGTCTCTACAGGTGGATGATCCAGTATGCTCATTAATTTCAATACCAGTTTCTCTAAACGTGCTATTTAAATAGTCTAGCTAAATTCAGCTGCCACTGCAGAGAAATTGAAGGTAAAATAACAACACATTGCTATAGCTGTGGGTTTCTATTCCAGGTATTACTGCAGGCCTGTCAGAATGGAGACAATGAAAACCTCCAAGGGAATGAAAACAAGTCGGGCACTGGCCTAGTGGTTTTGGTTCAGGAGCTTCTACAGGTACAGTAAGGCTGTTGGTTGAAAATGATTGGCAACTATAATCTGAGATGAGCTTTTTCCACGTAAATGCAGAATTCCACATTTATAAATTCAATTCTGATGGTTCTTGAGATTCGTCAAGATCTGCAATAAAATCTGGGGGGGGGGATAAATGTTCAGAGTTTTTTTTTTAATCTAGGCTCATGTCTGCTATAGCAAATGATATATAACATGGTGTTTATTAAGTTAAAAAAGTATGTGATTGTAAACAGTAGAGGAAAGGCAAATCAAGGAAGAGGAGAACTTAGTAAAAACGTGTGGGCCCTTGCAAACCCCCCTCCCCTTCTCTTTTCACTTCTCTTGAAAATTTTTTGCATATGGACTTATGTATACCTATGTATACCTCTACCCCCAACCCATAGTGACCCACCCATAACACAGTGCACAGTATACGCATGTATGTATACCTCTACCCCTAACCCATAGTGACCCACCCATAACACAGTGCACAGAATACGCATGTATGTATACCTGTACCCCCAACCCATAGTGACCCACCCATAACACAGTACACAGTATACACATGTATGTTTACCTGTTCCCCCAACCCATAGAGACCCACCCATAACACAGTGCACAGTATACACATGTACAGGTATGTATACCTGAACCCCCAACCCATAGTGACCCACCCATAACACAGTGCACAGTATACGCATGTATGTATACCTCTACCCCTAACCCATAGTGGCCCACCCATAACACAGTTCCCCTTTAGTAATAATCCTGGATTTGCCAGTGCATTAGCTTTCTGATACATTTGATACTCGTTTGTGTGCAGCGTGAGACTGCAATGAATTTTCATTCAAATCAGTAAGAATAATATTGCTTGGAAGGCTAATTAGAGAAAAATTAAGCTGTCAGTTTCAATTGATCTTACCTTTTGCCCGAGGAAAGATAATGAAATATTACCTCACCCAAAAGAAATGAACCTTTGGTAAATAATAGCATTTCAATGATCTGCTAGAGCCAGTGATCTAAGCCAGAATTAGCTGCAGCGCAGAATCCTTTGGGAAAGATAAAATCCAAATTTGCCTGAAATGATTGTATGATATAATGAAAGAAACTTATTTGAAGAAATGGTTAACTTGATAAATGTGTGGCAGGCTGATAAATGGGAATGGTAGTAACAGCTGCCAATAGTCAGCACTGGCCATATTTTAAACACACATTACAGTTTGAAATTTCAACATTTATTATTACCTGTGTATTATATAACAGGCCTGTAGCCAGCAATTGCAAAAGGGAATTTTGTCATGAAACCTTTGTTACCTAGATCAAATTTACCCAGAGTAGAACTTTTCCCAACTGAACCCCCCCCCCCCCCCCCGAATCCCTCCTGGCTACTGGCCTGTATAACAAGATGAATTTCAAAGAGTACCAAAACCACTTTCTTTCACTCACTCACACCTTAATTTGTGTTTACTGCTAAATTTGTTTTTAGAATGCATTCCTGAAAAACGTAGGGAAATATTAGAGAAATATTATACATTTAAAGTCTCTCATATTTAAACATAATACTTAATCATGATTACTCAACCATCATGTAGTCATGTGTTTAGGTAATCCCTATGAAAAGTAGGAATAAACACGTTTGAGGAAATGGCATTTGAGACATGTGATTTAGCGAGACTTTCCTCTGCTTTCAATACTCAGCGGCCTGCAAGTCACGCAATGGCACTTGTAAAAGCATGCGTAAGCTGATCGTCTTCCTGTAGAATACTATCTGTTTTTATTAGTGCCACCTAGGTAGTAGTCAGGCATGCAAACATTAAGGCCAACAAATGTTAATTTGCTTATACATGTTTAAAGGTAAAATCCACATATTTTTGTGTTATGCTGTTTTGCATTAATAGATTATAATTAATTTAACAGATCATATTATGTGTACCAACATTTTGGCAGTGCTGTCAGAAGGGAGTGGTGGGAATTTTTTACCTTTTAGGAAAATTTTCCCTTTTTATCTTGAACAATATTGCTAAAATTCATGACTTTTCTAAAAGAACTGCCAAAAATAAAATGAACAGTTAAAAATCAGAATTGCATTGTTTTATTCACAATTTAGATTTCATGATATTTCAGGCCCATAGTCAGGGGGGGGGTTGGGGGGTTCAAAAGAACCGCCCCTCTTGCTGGGAAAAGGTCCACTCTGGGTAAAATTTTATCTAGGTACATGAAGATTTTATGGAAAAAGGTCCACTTTTTCAGAAAAAGAACCCCCTTTTGAAATTGCTGGCTACGGACCTGCATTTGATTAGTAAATTGAAATATACTTATTTGGAGCTGACATCATTGTAAGAAGTATCTAAAACCAGTCAAAATCATTTTTAATGGAATGAAATGCAAATTATCCCAATCAACTAACTTAGTATGACTAATATCACAGGTTGACTTCTCAAAGTTCACTATAAAAGCAGGGTTTTAGTCAGTACTTTGAAACAGGACATCCAGAATTTCAATTATTATGCTATGGGGGTTGGAGAGCATAAAATACACTTTTTATTTATTTTTAATTTTATTTTTATATACAGGCACTGGATGTGTCTAAATTTTGGTATCCAGACACAGTGATTCTGTCCATGTCATCACTGTTGTTGTCACCATTGCTGTCTGAAACATCAATCCCTATAACTCCCAAACTTCAATTTGCTGAGTAGTTTTGAAGGTTAATGAGGCAGGTATTTTTCAAAATTATCAGCATGATTGGATAATTAATTTTTTGAAAGTGAAATTATAAATTTTTTGCATGCATTTTGGCAACATTAGCCCATTAAGTCCCCTTAAGTACTTCAAATTGGCTGAGTGACTCAATATGTTAATAAGGCAGGTCCATGTCAACAATCAACATAATCAGATTTTTTCCAAATGATATTGATTATTTATGTTTATTTCTTTCTGTATTTTTTTGTATGATTTTCATATCTTTGTTAATATTGTTGCAATGTTTTTTTTTCTTTTTTGGTGTCTGTAAATCTTCCAGCTTTGCTGTTTAGTGTTCACATTCATACTATAAAAAATATCAGCTGTGGCATTTAACTACATCCTTTAAGTCTATGCATCATTACACCACCCAATCATTTAACTTCACAACAATGTTGCTCCAAGCAATGTGACGATGCAGTGAAGTATCAAGCCGGGGGATGTTTTGATGCAGGCAATATCGTATGCTTTTACTATATATAATAGGGGAGTAACAATACAGGGATGTAAAAAGATGATCCCTGAGCTTCCATGATAAAAAAACACTTTCGTAGGGGAAGTATATGTGACCTTCCCATTAACCCATGTCTTCATCAGTTGAGCACGGATGTGGCAACTTCTTTCAACCGTATATTTTGATGAAACTACTCACAATGCATGTGTCTTTGAATTTAGGATTATATTGAAGTGAATAATTGAGCGATTTGTCAAAAACAACTGATACACTGGGTAATTGAAATTTGACAAGTTAAATACTATTAAAAATAATTAACTGCTTCACATCGTGCACTGTGCTGAGCTCATTGGCAGAGTAACGAAAAAACGCAAGCTGATGTCATTGCACCCTTCGAATGTCTCCTGGTCAATTATATGGTAACCCTAGGAAGAGGTAATGTTCCACTCATCAGATTGAGCATACTCTACTGTGCATCAAATATTATTCTAACCGTCTCAAATTCACACCTTCAATTTAGACTTAACTTTTGTCTTTGACAACGAGATGATAGAAGGGGGGGGGGGAAGGATTTGCTGAAATTTTACCAAACTGCCCTCATATAAAAAGGGCAGTTCTCTACTTGAGTAAGCCATCCAAAATTTATGGATAGAGTGGCTTAATTTGCAGGATAAACATGTACACTTGATGAGAAATTAAGACATCCCTGACCCTTGGTATCTGTATGCTTCTTGCCTCAGTCAATTACAGGGGCCATAGTTGTGACAATTGAAGATGATTATTGCATGCAAGATATTTCAGTTGTTCCCTGATGATGCACATCCGGCAAGTGGGCTTAGATTCAAATGCTTTTAACATGTAACAGTGTGTGTGATTTTTAATTAAACCCTCTAAGAGCTTATCAGCTTCCTCTGGCAAAGACGTTTTTCCGGATAATTTCATAGAAGAAGGCTTTTATCATGGTTCTTGGACATGATTTTTAACACGAAGTATTGAAAGTGTAAAAACCATTTGATATAAGAAATAGATTAATAGATAAATGAATTAATATATCTATTATTTAAGTTAACTAGCAAATCTTAGCTTGCATATTCAGAAGGGTAAGCAAAACATGGCATAAGTTGCAGAAGAACACAATGAGCAACAGAACACTTACAGTACACATGCACAACTGATGGAAACTGCTTGAGAATATCAGACATGAGCTTTTTCTGTGGAAAAACAGAATTCCGCATTTTAAAAATCAATTCTGAGGTGGCTCCTGGACCCCTGGCTGGTCTAAGGTATTGGGTCCCATGATAAATGTTTAGAGGTTTTTTTTTAAAACCTAGGCTCATGCCTGGAATATAGAACCATGTGTAAATAAAAATGGTAATGTATCACGTCTGTACGGATGCTGCATCAAAGCTACGCAAGTTGTGGTAATTGCATCTTATGTCTGTTTTATAATGGTTACTATAAAGGAAACTTTTGTTGAAGATCATTACAATTTAAACAGTAAGGCATGTCCAAAGTCCAAATTTGGCTGAAGTACTTGTATCAGTATAATCACTGATAGTAGATTTTTATTAATGAAGTCTACTATTGTACTGTTCTTTTTAAATCACTGTCAAATCTAAATTTGTATGTCCAAAGCCAAACACAATTAATGAGTAATTTGCTAATTAAGGCAGTTGCATATCCAGTAGTTTCTTGAACTGGTACATTTATGAATAGAAGCAATTATATTTAAAAGGATAAGAATTGTTCATTTCGGCAAAAAATAATTTTCCTGGGGTAAACGACAATTTTCCCATACTTGCCAATGGTTAATGAATCCATTTCTGCATTCAAAGTTAGTCCCTTTTTTTTTCTAAAAAGTTAGTTTTTTTGTAAGAATCTCTTCAGAGATTATTACAGAGTATAGCCATCTATGGAGGTCACGTGACAAGCACTGATTTCAGAAAAATTGCTATAACTGCCGTTTTTGTGGTAAGATATATATTTCTATGAGTTGTTTACAATGTATTTATTGTGAAATATAGATCTCATACAAAGGGTAATTATCCCTTTAATTTTTATTTTTGTCATAATATATTGTTGTCACATGAGTAAGTTAATGATTTACACTCAAATGGTGAAACATGTTTATTAATACATTAGATGTCACAGCAATTAAGTTACGACATCAAAAAAAAAAAAGCTTGATCCAATAATTTCATAACTATAATTGGGAATGCAATTGACGTACATGTATGATCGCATAAAGGAATAATTGTTTAACAAGTATTTGTTAAATCCGCACTTGGAGATTACCAGAAGTAATTATAGCATGTTTATCAGGTAGTTATCAGGTGCATGTCTGACAGAATTGTGTCTAATTGTGGGCAATTTTCACCTTCAAAATGCAACTTTGTCAGAGGCATTTTGTAGTGATATTTATCTGTATGCGAGATGTCTCATGCTTAGAGGTAAACATCCTGTTTATCTAAATTTTTGATAAAATATGATAATTTTTAGTAACCATTTTGTGTCTGCCCTAATGAACTGACATACATTCACCTGAGAAATTGAACTCTGTATCTACTCTTCCCTATAATAAGCAGTTATTGACAGTAGACATTTAGAATACTTTATTTAGAAAACCTCAGTTACTAACATGGGTATTTAGATTTTGACCTAATTTCATATTAATTCCATTCCCTAGTAATTATTTAAAAAGTGTTTAAAAATGTTTCACTGCAGTAGCACACTGCACAAATGCATTTTTTTATGTTACATAATATCAGTATACACTTTATACATTTGTGAGGCAACATAAGATTAAACAACCTATATGAAAGAGGTCGATTTTTTTGTAGATGTGGAGGGGGGGTCTATCTGAGAAGGTCATGTGCATTTCAAAGATCCCAAGTGAAATACATGGTGTCCTTTTGCTGTGATGCAAACTAACTGGTTGTATATTAGCACTCTTCTTGTTGATGTGACATAATGCTTAGAAATGAATTAGATAAAAAGACCAATCTCTCTCTCTCTCTCTCTAACACTTTTGATAAAAGTTTCAAATTATTAATTTCAGTACACCCATATTCCAAGGCAGGGCAGATCTTTATACAGTACACAGGACCTCATTGTCTTCAGTTTTTTTTTCTTGGTTGAAAAAGACTTCACTATAATTTTATAGTTTTTCTGCTGGTGAAGGCAGGTTGTCATCCTGCTTTCCAACCTGTAGATAAGAAGTTCGCCAGTCTCCACCCTTTCAAGTAGCGTTTTCCAATAATGGTAAGCAAACATAGCATATGTGGAGTGCAGCATACATGTAAATAGTTTTTTAAATCACTACATGATTTGATACTATGAGTATTAGAAGTTAGGAGTAAAATTGTTTTTTTTGTCTATGCAAAAAGTCATAAACAGACTTTGACTAAAAATATTTAGGATAAAAAATTCAGAATGTGTCACAAATGGTCTTTTCCACGCCATGAACTAAGAGCTTCACTTTGCTCTTTCCTTCAAAACACTCTGAACAAACCCCTTCAGATGTCATGTTTGATCTTATTGTGGTCAAAATTTCCAGTAAATTGTCACTCATCACCATCAGTAGCGCGAAAAAACACAAAGCATCCCCATGGTAATGGAAAAGAATGAGTTCAAGTCGGGTTTTCATTTGAGTGGTCAGTGACACATGTCACCGCATGTTCATTATAACAGGAATAGTTTCTGTGACTTGATGTTTTACAAGAGTAAAGACAACTACACAGAGATTTTTGCTGCTACTGAGTTCTATTATATACAGATATCTGCTCCCCTGTATCTCAGTCACTCTCTGCTGTGACAGTATATCTGCTGTGTAGACTCTCTCTGCTCATACTGACTACTCAGAGGATTTAGGAGATTTTATACACAAAATTGGAAAGTCAGGAGAATGAATGCAAGATCTCGTAGGACTGAGGAAATTACCTTTTTTATTAAAAGAAATGGGTGCAGTTTAAAATACAGTTCGATTTGACAATGATATATTGCTGATCACGATCTTATATTTTTCTTGAACCCCCCTTTTTTCTATGAAAATTAAGGTCCACTCTGAGTAAATTTGATGTTGCCTGCTGGCTCCCTATTTGTCACTTAGAACTTAATTGATGGTCAAGTAAGAGTGAAGTATCTGGTCTGGCAGTGAAAGATATTGTTTGTATGCTCATTAGCTCTCAGCATCTCATATGGAATCTGGACACGTATCTTCCTCAGAGAGGTGAGAACGTGGACTGCCATGCAATGTGAATCAGGGCAAACCAGTTTGCCAGGCATATTGTAATCTAAAAAAACTGCACTGAAACATATTATAGTATGGTGGTATATAAGAAGCAGAGTTTACTTTTACACAACAGTGTTATGCAGAATACTTGTATAAAATGTATAGACATTAAATTTCTGTTTTGATTTTATGGAGCCATTGTAAGCTAGGGATTGCCTGAATGGTATCATTACCTTATTTTTGTTGATGATTCAAAATTAAAATTTAGCATAAGAAACCTGTAAAAATAGTCTTATTTAAAGAAGATCACAAGACCGCCCTGTGCCATGTTAGTAAATATGCACTTTTCTTATTGAACAATCTAATTCTTGGAAAACTAGAATGGGGATAGGTATGTAATTACCAAGGAATGCAAAGAAGAAGTATCATTAAGCTTCATTTCCTCATGAAAATTGCTGTATAAGATACTGGGCACACTCAAGTTAGGGTGCAATGGCATTCTGGGCAGCTAGCTGGTTACTTGCTTGAAATGCTACTATGAAGTACTTAATTGGTTCTGATGGAAAGATTGACAACACAATGAGCAAAAATAGCAAAAAATTTAATTTTCCTGGAAATTTCAACACTTCAAATTATCAAGATATACAATATGGAAAAACATTCACGGAATTACCTTCCATAAACCTGCTTTTGAGAAGTAACTTTCTATATTTTGAGCATTCTCAGAATAAAAATATAGAGAATGGTGAATTTGACTTGTGGTTAATCAGGACTTGACGCTAACTTGAGTGGCCCTGGGCCAGCAAGCCACCTTTAATGTCGAGTCCTGCCAATCAGAAATTAAGAACTTGAAAATGGGCTTAAAAATCATAATCTTAAAATGGTTTTGGATACGGTACACTTGGTGATAAAAGGGAAATCCTAGTAATTTTCAGGATTTTCCCCCAATGTTATATATAAAGGTGTTATTGTTTGCTTTAAAAGAAAAGAAGTAGAGTCATCAATTTTTTTATAGTGAAATAGAGTAAACATCAGGGTGATTTCCATTTTTGTATACGGCACTGTTACACTGATTAAAGAAGGGTACCTTTCAAAAATCAGCATGATGGAATTATTTTTATAAAAGCACAAAATAATTCGTTTTATTAAACTTCAAAATGCTGAGTGACTTTATATGTTAATAAGGCTGGTTTCTTTCAAAAGTCAGCATGATTGGATTATTTTTATGAAGGTTATTGACTGATTTTTTCATGTATTTTGGCCATGTTTTCACCATATTCAAACACTATTTTTGCTTTACTTCAGATTTGCCAAATAGCTTCTAAATTAAATAAAAAAGGCAGGTTCTTTTAAAGAAATCAGCATGATCAATTTTTTACAATTATTATTGATTGTTTTGTAAATATTGCTTTGATAGTTGATAAAGTATATTATAATATATGTTTTGAAACTTCAGGTAAGATAATTGGTACTTTGTTTCTTTATGTTGTTTCAGCATTGTTACAGCTTTTGGGATATTTTCCATCCAGATCAGATGATAAATGAGATTTATGTGCAGTCTCTAGGATTTAATGTTAGATTTCATAGAACTAGCTATAATTCAGCTCTGGAGTAAGTGAAATGACAGTTTATATTCATTTACATATTCTTATTTACATTTTTCATCAAACAGGAAATGTGTAATATTTAAAATCAAACCTGCGTAGAACATGGAGAGAGAGACACTGACTTAAGTCATACAATGTATGTGATTAATGTTGAATAATGTTTTGGTGTAAAGGGGTTGTATAAAATCAATTAAAAACAAAATATACCTGAATATACCAAAATTTTAATTAACCTTGATCTAGTGGAAAGAGCGTATCACAATACTGTTAAGTAACACAGCATCAGTTAATCAACTATTTCAAATTCAATTAATTTTTTTTCCAAACTATCTTGAGTTATTGTAGACTTGGCTACTGTTTTGAAGTTAAAAATAAGAATCTCTTTCACCTGTTTTGTCATTTGACCAGATTTGTTTTCCGTACTGTGTTTTTGTCTCTTCAGGCATATCAGATAGATCAGTCCCAAGTGCTTTGTTTATTCGAAGCACACCATATCTGTTAGGGTGTTTCAAATCGATGCAACCAATTGACTTAGAGCAATAGATAAATGTATCCATTTTAAACATTTGCCTCTTTAAACTATTGAGAAAGGCTCTCTTTCCGTAGCGAAGCACTTGTTTTGCTGACGTTTCTTTGAGTTCATTAATTGCACGGGTTGGAGGATCCAAATTGATACAGCCCATTGATGGTGAACAGTAGTGATAGGAACGTTTCCCTGTTGGCTTCTGTGTTTCTGGGGCCAATGCTGCCAGCTGCTCCTCTATCTTTGCCTGTTCATCCCACTGAGCCCGCTGAGGCACTTCTTTACCAAATCGTATTTTTGCTCCATTGCTTTTGACTGAGTCACTAGCTGGACGGACCACATCTATACAGCCAAGGCTTTGAGAGCAATAGGTGCGCCCCCTTTTTATTAGGATAGTGCTTTTGGGAAAACCTGTTGACTGATTGATTATTCCCTTGTCAAACCCTGGCTTCTGCTGGTCTTCATCTACTTGAATTGATTCCATTAGTTTCTTCATTATGTATGGAGGGTTTTGTTGTAATGGATGCCTCTTGTTCTGAAACCAGCCTGGCTTGTAGTCTCTGTCAATGGTGGGCGTGTCCCCATTTGGATAGACTTGTCCATTGATGTACACACTAAGAACTGTACAAAGAAGAAGATGAAGCATAGATTTCCAATCTGAAATTGAAAGAAAATTATGCTGAAGTTGATTCCACTGTGCTTTTTCATATATACTTTTACAAAACTTGAAAATTAAGAAAATATGAGCAACGATAATTATTTTCTAGAAAAGTGAAAACATTTTAGAAGGTGCACGATGCTTTATTTATTTTGAACACTCTCTCTCTCTCTCTTTCTCTCTGTGGATGCAATAAACAGGGAATAATACAATATAAGCACAATTCATATTATTTAGGGGTTGAAATGACAGACTGCAAACTTCTGCCTAAGTAGCTCATTTAATTTATTTATCAACTTATAATGATATCAGCAATATCAAATCCATTATTGCTTGTTACCCATTTCTGATATAATCTAATAATATCAATGTTGATTCATAACTAACTTTTTGAGTTGGGCTGCTAAATAACAAACCAACAAGAACAATTAAGGAAAAACATAACATCCTTGGCGAACATAACTATCTGGCTGTCCTTGTATGGCTTATATCGTGGAGACAATTTGTCATTTGAAACTGCTTACACTCTCCAGTGCCGTTCAAGTTTTTCAGTGCCTGGAACCACTTGATATCAAGAAGTTAACTATTTTCACTTTCCTTCCTTTCTACAGAGAAGGTTGATTACACCAGGAAGTGGCACCTAGAGACATTGGTAAATTCACCAGCAATTTCGGGAAAATTCACGCAGTGTCTTTGTTTGTCACCCTGAGCTTCAGAGATAACCTGACACTAACCTCTTCACTATAGCCTATCTTCATCGTGTCAACTTGACACGATGAAGATAGGCTAATAGTGAAGAGGTTAGTGTCAAGTTATCTCTGAAGCTCAGGGTGTTGTTTGTAAACTGTAATATTCTTTATAATACTTTGTATAAAGTCTAAAGAGCTAAAGGAAGTTTGTTAATTAATCTGATTAAGAAGTTGGGTTCAAGAATCCTTTGTCTTGATTTGATGTTAAAGAGTGGAATTCCTCACAGATTGTCAGAATGTACCTGAGCAAACAACGCATAAACATTAAATGATTGAAACTGGTTATTGTTGTCAGAGTTGGATTTCCTCACAGCAATTTACACTTAAATATTTTGACCACCAATATGGAAAGTAGTAGTATCCTACTTAAAAGTATGCAACGGTGTCTGTATTTTGAACATATTTGTAATTCTTATTCATTGCTAAATTTGCGTATTTCCAGAAAAACTGATAAAAACTAGAATTGCTACATTTAGATTTTGAAGAAAACATTTTAAGTTTAGGTTTGTGTCCATGATCTGTACTTAGCCTTGTAAATTAGTAGGTGAAATTTACATTTTCTGCTTATCATTAATGAGATGCTTGCAAACTGGATTTCTACTAAGCTGCTGTAGCATGTCTAGGATTTGTATAGATATCCACTATTGTGATTCAGTCTTTTTTTTTTTTAGAGAAAAAGGATGGCTGAAGTGGGAATAAGTAGTTGGTTCTGGTTTAATTAAGGATGAGTTAAGTGGGTGGGTTAGGTAGACTTTATGTTATGTTGTGGGTGGGTCAGGTGGTTTAATGGGGTTAAGTGGGTTTAAAGGCAGGGTTAAGTGGGTGGGTCAGGTGGATTGATAGGTGAAGTGTGTTTAAAAGTGAGTTGAGCTTGATATAGCCACACTTATGTCATGTGAGTGTAAAGTATGAACTTATGACCATTAAATGTTAAGAGTTTGTAACATAATCAATTAAAAGTAATTGGAGCAGATTCTAAGGAGTTGAAAAGTGTAAAAAAAAAAACATAAAATTTATGACTAGAAAAAAAGCGAAAAAGATGGCAGCACAAAACAAAACAAAGAAAAAAAAACAGTTATTTAACTGTAGATGTGGTAAGTCACGAGAACCAGGGATAAGTTAATTGTTTGCTCTAAGCAGCTTTTATTCCCCACTCATGTCTGATTCACATATTCTTAACCCCAAATTGCCTTTGATAATAGGATAGAATATCCTTATAATGTGGGTATAAACCTTTATGGGTGTTCACTTACCAACTTAATGGTACTTTTCCCGTTATAGTGCTACTGGGTGGTCAAATTACACAGTGTAATTATTAATCAATGAATGTTTAAAAGATGGCCTTGATATGATAGTCTTTGCAACCTAAGTTTAAGGCAGCATCTTCTTAGGTATACTGAACAGATGTAATCACAAATATGCACAATTGCATTGAGAAAAATAAAAAGCAATAAATAATTATATTATTTTAATACGCAAATTAGCATTTAAAAAGGAGTGGCATTAAACAGTACTGTTATATTAATTTTAATGCACAAATAAGCATTGAGAGAAATTAATGAGGTAAATAGTTATATTAATTTAAATATACAAATTTCACATTTATGAACCAGATACATTCAGCTTACTTGTATGCTTCTGTAGGGATTGAAGGCAAGCCTCTCAGGCTGGTCCTCAGATTTATTTACTTTACTCTGGCAGTAACTAATTAATTTTCAAACCTATTTTCCACCCTCTAACTGTCTTAATGAAGTCCTTATACTTTGTATCTTTTGTTTTTCTTAATTTCATTTTTTAGATGCCATATTTGGCTCATTCATTTCAGAATTTTTTCTTTTAGACACATATCATAATATGCAACCATCAGCAAAAATGAGCATGCAGAGCTTGACGTGCCTTATATTCTAAGACTGTCACATATAAATGCATTTTTAAAAATTAATGCTGTATTTATATTACTTATGACCCATAAAATAATTGTTTTTATAAGCTCTGACCTACATATTTTTTACAAATTAGAGGAAAAAAGAAGCCTAAACTTAAGTTTTATAAAAAATTGCTTTGTCTAATAAAATTTTCTGTTCTTTTTCGTTATGATTTAACCAAATGATCTTAAAACTAACATATTTTAATTCATCTGGATAGGACATTATTCCTAAGGTACGGACCATATTTTTATTTACTGTTTAAAAATCAATCAATTGAAATTAAAAATGACAGAAAAATTAGCTACCTACCTGTCATTATGTGAATCACAAGTGACTTCCTAAGGCGTGTCTGTTTGTTTCAACTCCAAGCAGTGGACCTTATATAGAGCTGTCAGCATGGAGACAGCTAGTGGGTGTGACAGGAGCTGTTTCAGAGCTGCCTCTTGTGCGTGATTATCCTGGCATTGTAGGTGTGACACTAGAATCGTTCTCCACCGTAACCTCTTCTGCAGATGCCTGACTAAACTTAATATGCACACTGTAACGTACCATTAACACAGCTGGCAATTGGTAGTTACACTTAAGGGGGTGTGATACGTCACGAAGGCCTACAATTGGCAAAATAACTTTTTTCCTCATTGCCTTTATGAAAAATACTTATTTTGATATAGGCACAATTTAGGATTGGAGAGAGAAAGTGATTGGCTTCTGATGTAATTACATAGCTTAGTTATGAAAAATACTTGTTTTGATATAAGTGCAATTACGGATTTCAAAAAAAAAAAAAAAAAAAGAAATTAAAGAAAAACTCTTTTTTGATGTGTTATTTACCAACCCATACACTTCTACACACAGCATGGCCAAGCATGTATCAATTTAGCAGATTGATGAGAGAAAGTGATTGGTGTCTGATATAATTACATAAATATTATCATGAAAATTGGCATGGTCGTTGACAAGGATGTGAGCTACAATCTGGAAGCATGTTTGGTTTTATATTTTTTGTTTAGAAGATGCATGTATGAGCCCCTATAATTATGTTTGTAAATTAAACAAAAGCGTTTACTGATGAAACTCAAAGTAAGCCTGTCAGGAAAGTTTCCTAGCAATGACTTGTAGAACTTATGATTTTTATCGATCCTTAAAACAGTGAGGATAGATCTTCAGGTGGGTGAGATCAGTTTGAGGTTACAGTTTTTTATCCCTAAAAATACAAATGTAGGGAGCATAAAGAATAAGTTAATTGTAATTAATAGCATCTGCTAAGCATGAAAAATAAATACCAAATTGAAGAAATAAAGGCAAAGATGACTTTGATAAGAAATAACCTCTTAACTGAAAGAAATGATATTTTAACAAAATTAATAGTTATAATGCCTGCCTCCCCTCCCTTTTAGAAGCAGGACTGGGTATATTGCTTGTCACAGGTCTGTCTGTCCAACCTTGTTTTTCAATAAATGGAGAACGGGTGGATCTATGGTCCTCATATTTGGTAAGGAGATTTGCCATCACATGTAGATGACCCCGATTGATTTTGAGAGCATTAGGTCAAAGGTCAAGGTGACATATTGACCCTCAACACATAAACCTTGTCTCACAAATAAAAAGAGGAACTATTTTGCCTATATGGTCATTATAAATGGTAGGGAGGTTTGCTGTCATGTGAAGATGAACTTCATGGATTTTGAGGTCAAAGGTCAAGGTAAGGGTCAGGTGGGAGGGGGCATCTGTGATATGAAAACCTCTTGTTATTATATTCCAAAAATAATGATTAATAATGGTAATTATTTGATGTATTGATTATTTTCATTTTTACATCTGTATTGCCAGCATGGTTCATCAACAGTTATTTTTTCATTCAAAAATGCAAATATGGCCAGTTCTCAAAGGAGTAAGTCGATACTTATTGAAACTAGGTTAATTTTTTGTTTACATGTCAGAGAATCCTTGACTCATATCTCTGATATTTTTCTGTTTTCAAGAGAATTCCTGCAGATTAATACCATGTTGAGATGTAACTTACCCATCATTGATTTTGTTGCTTTATCTGTACAGCCATTCACTTTTTTTACTGTGTTTTTAGGTACTTAAAATATTCAAACACAATAGGCAAGGCAGCATGACTGTCATGAATCTGGTTTCTGTGGTTTTGTTTTTATAAGGTTTGGCTCAGGTTTGGCCAAAGTTTTTTTCCTTCTTTTTTGTGCTGAACGTTTTTCTTCATCATTCAGGCCTGCAGCAAAACCCAAAATGTATAAATGCCAATAGTATCAGTTGGCAGTAAGTTAATCCAAGAATAATTTTGTGTGTACACCGGAACAATAGTGGTACTGGAACAAACTTTTGATTCATTTTGTCTTGCTCAGTGGGATTTTTTTTTTTACCCCAACCCGACCCAAGTGTGGGAGAATCAAAGGGGTGAGAGGCACCCCAGAGGAATTTTTCCAGCACTACATGTATATATACTATTCAGTATATACAATGTAGAGAGCCATGGCAGAGAACCATTGAAAAGTGCATATATAAGACTTGGAGGAGAAACCATGTACCAGTGCCCCTATAGTTTGTTTTATGTTATTGTATAATGAAGCATTGATTGTTTGTGATTCCAGTCTTAGATGTTACTTAATAGATCACCTCATCCAGTGGTTAATTACTGTAGTTCCAGAAAACGGTCAGATTTTCAAGTTTACATTCACGGATATCTATTTATTCTCTCTCTCTCTCTCTCTCTCTCTCTCTCTCTCTCTCTCTCTCTATATATATATATATATATATATATATATAGATAGATAGATAGATAGATAGAGAGAGAGAGAGAGAGAGAGAGAGAGAGAGAGAGTGAGAGAATTTAAGATAGGTACCAACAGTTTATTAATAGGATTATAATGTAGACAAAAAATATGTCATTTCTGTACAGCAATGTAAGAGATACTGGTAGTGCCTACATGCTTTTTTTCCCCATGGTTGAGATTCACTGACTGTTGAACGAAACAATCTGTTTCTCATTTCCTCCTTTTTTCAAATCCTATTTTCCACCATAAATATGAAGTCTCAGGTTGATACAGCACACAGGAAATTGGGATATACTATGTACCAAGCTGGGTGGTGTCTCTTTGTAAAATGTTCATGCATAGTTTTTGTGGTATCCCATTATGTTATTGAATGGCAAGGGGAAAGCAATGAGATCTAGCTAGTGTGGGCTAGTGTAACACTGTTCGTGAAGTAATATTTTTATACTTGTATGTTGTGGGATATGCTTGATTATTATTCTGCACATCCATTGGCAGGGATCAGATTTGTTGACAGTTTTGCATGTATTCTATAAACATTTGAGTCAATTTTTTATCTAAATTTGGTGAAGGTCTGAATATTGTTTATTAGTGCTATGTTTTTATCAGACACAAACAAATTAATGATTAGACTAATGATTCTTCTGATTTTTTATATACACAGCATGCAAAAGCTCTTATAATTTCATCAAAATAACACAACTATTTAACTTAAATGATAAGGTTTACCAATAGTTAGTTAGACTGATTTCTTTTCACAGCCTTGCTGCCAAGTTCTTGTTGATTTAACTGCATACAGTACTATGTTTACAGTTGAGTTAATTTTCATTTTCTTTTAAAATGACTTTCCTGTTAAGTGCATTATTGTAAGCTCGAGGCTGTGGTTGTCTTTAATGTTATTTTGAATCATGGCCTTCAGAAAGCCACTGAGTTGTACATGAAACTGTATCCTTCACCTAATTAGTCGTTCCAGTCTATTAGTGCGTATGGTAAATATTCACCCAATTCGAAACAAAATTTAACATTATTATTTTCATATTGATGTTTTTCTATAGAAAACAATGAAATCCACTGAAAGGGTAAATTGGCTCAAGTCAGTTGGTATACCGGTTATTATATGTGCCTTAATTTAGAAATAACTGATATATTTTTAAAATATTGTTTAATTTATGGTGTTTGGAATTTATGAGTAATTGCAGCCACAATGCAAACTCTTCGAGTGTTTGACAGTGTGGTAATATATTAAACATTTCCCGAAGTTGGCCAAATTTTTAAGACATACTTGCAGGAAAAGTACATGTATTGCATTATGTAGAGAATAGATCTTAAGAGCTGGTTTTACAAACTTATAATTCAATATCATGTTCTTTGTTTTCCTAATAGAGAACAATCGGAAATTCAACACTTTCTTGTTTATTCATTACTTAAGTGTCTGTTACTCCCTTGAGAATTTTAATAGCATGCATTAATTGCAACTTTATACCATTTCCAGTTATTATTGACATCAACAGATGTACTCATAATGATTGTTTTATGATAATACACAGTTTATGTTATTTATTTTTGAAAATTTTTTTTGAATAAATGAAATAATTAAAATTAATCTGAAGGTGCATGCAGGTACTTATTGTGATACATTTTGAACTTAATGTGTATGTTTTTTGCCCTTGTACCAAGTATCTGAAAGGAAGTGTTGAAAATGCTGAAACTTGTTAAAATGCAAAATTTCAAAAATGTTCTTGCCTGTCACTATACAGCTGTTGTCCTCTCTCTCTCTCTCTCTCTCTCTCTCTCTCGCACACACACACACACACACACACACACATTGCTTGTTTCTCACTGCATAACATATGAGTTCCTGAAGTGAAATTTGTTGTACATATTTAGAGTAAGAATTTTTCAGTACACTGCTGGTTCTGTACATGTGCAATTGAAACTTTGTTGGTGCCAAAAAGTGATCTTTGCATTAATGTGTTTTCTCCCATTATGTGTTGCAGTTTAAGTAGATTTTTTTTGTGAGAAAAATGTTTTCACCCATAGTGCATATACAGGTGAAAACTAAAGCAACTTCCTAGATCATAAGGACATACACAGGACATCAGGGTGTGGGCAACAGTGAACAATAGTACTTTAACCAAATTGAATGTATGAATAATGGTGTCATGATTGCTGCACCTTTATCCTAATACATTAGGTGGGTTGGGTTGATGTGTTTTGATCAATGACTGAATTATGGTGCCATTATTGCTATAATTTCTTCATCAGCAATGGGTATAGGTTCGGTTTCTGTTGAACCACAGGGCATGATAGTATTGCCATTGTTGGCCAAATCATTTTCAGCCCTACTTAAGGATGGAGGGGGTAGTTTTTCAATTTTTTTTTTTTTTTGTATCAAAATTTAAAAATTAACCAGATAAGGTACACATGCTGTAAAATCATAAATATCTTTGAAAGAGAGCTAAACAGTCTGCTTTTTTTCTTTACAAAAAATAATTTTTCAAGATTTGATAAAAGCAAAATTAATAAGTCTCATCAATCAGTATTTCATTTCACTAAAATGTATAGCATTGATGTGATTTAATATAATGTAATATAATGCAATATAATGTTCCTTCTCAGTGAAGGATACAGCAAATTCATGCTTATAGACACTGCCTTTTTTCTTAAAGAACTCAGCTTGAGAGAATGCACATCTTGAATTTGTAGACTTTGATGGAAGTAATTAGACCAAAAGCCCCATCAATCATGTGTTGGGTCTTCTACCTGTGGAATTCCCCTAGGAGAATATACGGGCACTGCAAATATGAATTGTATTTAATAACTTCTTTGTTTTGGTATCAATCATTCTTGCTAAATAAAATTTTGCTCGACTCTTTTTGACTTTTCTTGAAAGCATTGTGGCCTTCTAGATTTTTTGTATTGTACTTTAATGGAATTATGTTCCTTGTTTTTAGAGTTCCAGATGTAGTGTTCTAAAACTTTTGGTCAGGCAATGTAACTTTACCCCCCCCCCCCCCAGAAAAAAAAAATTCCACATGTAAAGTCTAAATTAAAAAACAGAGTGCAGTGTTCATTGGTGAGATATAATGCTAAGAACTATGAAAATAAAAATACCGCCCATGCAGTTCTATTAGAGTCACTACCTTTAATTTGGAGATACATCATTATATGCAATAACCTGTCATCTATAACAAGCACTGAACATTATCACCTGACTCAAAAATGTTTAATGCATGTATTGTCTGAACTAGAAAGAACCTTAGGTATATTGATGTGTCAAAGGCTGTGTTCTGAATCTGTTCAACGAAAATGATTTTGTCTATGAGCAGGAAGGAAACTCTTGATTTCATTATACACAGAGTTAACACTGGGTTCAGATGCTGGCAAAATGCAGGGTGAAAAGTAGAGCTAGGATGTTTTTTGTTAAAAATGGTATTGAGCATGGCTTAAGTGGTGATACATCATAGTAAAATTAACTGAGACAGAACTTAGAGGAGACATAATACCCTAATGATGGAGTGTTACTCACTGCGTTAAAAATCATCCACACCAACTAGTTTAACACTTTTGCCACTTGACATGCATTTTGCAGGTAGAAACATACATATATATAGATAGATATAGATAGATAGATAGATAGATAGATAGATAGATAGATAGATGTGGAAAATATTAACCTGAATATGTCAGAAATCCTAAAAAAAGTTCAAAATCCATGAGCACATAATCTGATTGGCCCTTAATTTGGACTTAAAATACCTGATTCCTTTAGCAAACAATTTTTTAAAAATGTTAATCTTTTTAAAGCCATCGAAGCATTTACATACCCACTCAAACACAGTTCTAATTTTAAGAAATTGTAACTTAAAAAAACAGTATCTGTAAAATTCACAATTTTCCCTCATTGAACAGATCGAGTAATTACCGTAAATAGTAAAATAACTTACATATAGCTAACAGGTGGTTCCTACCCCAGATATATGGAACTATATTTTCTCTTTTGTCTATTATTTTGTTATTTTCAGGCATTGAATGGAATTGAAAGAGAACTGATTCATGTCACCTCTAAAGAGAAGGTAAAACCACATTTTTCTATTTGTACCATGCTGATCGATTGAGTGAAATTGACCAGCTGCCAATTACAATACCAGCATATATATATGAAAAAATTAGAAACTTAGAACTCAAATGTGTTCATATATAGATTGCTATGTTGTCAGTGCTATAGAATTGATGATAATTTTGCATGGTGACTAATTGAAGTTTCCTAATTTTTTTACCATAAAAAGGTGCAGCATGCATTATGTGCCTTAATGAAAAACATTGATACCTTTAATGATTACCTTATTCAAGTGACAACTTACTTATAGAATTATCCTTTGACTCATCTAGGTGACCAGTCTTATGAGACTCGCCCAAACGCTGGAGCAGCATGTGCAGCATCTGCCACAAGGAGACACCATGCAGCAACCCCCTACTGCAGACACATACACCAGAGCAACAGTGGGAGACATCCTGGAATCCATTCAGGAAGATCCAAGCAATAATAGTTATGATGAAGAGTATGACAGTGTTCAGACTGAAGCAAATGGGAACCTAAGACCTGCATCAGGTGACACTGATGCTCACAGTTTTGGTGATAACCATGGGAGGATTGTGAACTACATGACAGAGATCAGTTCTGATTATAGCTGTGTTGATGATGGTGAGGAGGAAGATGGGGAACAGAAGGATGGGGAGGAGGCAGGTGAGGAACGGTTGGAGGGTGAGGAGCAAGAGGATGGAGAGGAGGCGGGTGAGGAACAGGAGGGTAATCATGAGGAGAAGGAAGAAGAGGGTGATGAGAAAAAGGAGGAAGATGGGGTAGAGGAGGACAGTCACCTTGAAGCTTTTTCTGTAGATCCTTCTGCAAAAGCTCATGTTAAAGAAGAAATTCAGTATACTGATGAGGTACACCAAGGTTCAAACTCCAAAGAGCTTGTTTATTCAGAAGATTCAGAAATTTCAGTTGCTGCCTCCATGAGGGCTTTATCTGACTTGTTACAAGAACTTGATAATGGAGAACAGTCTGCTGAAGAAACAATGGCAGAGGGATCTGTTCAGAAACCGGACTGTTCAAATGAGGAATGCCTTCCATCTACCCAGTCTTCAACCCTTATTACTGGTTCAGTTGACAGTGGACAATCTCGGTCTGATGTACCACCATCAACACCCACCAATTCATCTACTGCCCCACTCCCAACCCCATCACCTCCAACCTCACTCCCTCAAGGCACCCCACCACCTCTCCCACCCCCTCTGTGTGCCCCTCCACCCCCTCCCGGTGCCCCTCCTCCACCTGGTGGTCAGTTTAGTATGAAGACAGGACGCACGCTGAAGAAAACTACTCAGCAGAAGTTGCGAATGTTTAGATTTTCTACGCTTCCAGTTAATGCGGTAAGCTATTGTGGCTTTTTTATCATTGGTGTGAATTTTATAGATACACTTTATTCGTGTGGCTTATAATCAGCTGTTAAACGCACACCCATTTGTTCATTTAAGCAGTATCTTAGTTTAAATTGCCCTAGGTAGGTGAGGTATGTAGTGTATTTTATAAATAGGTTTAAATGTGAATCTTCTTTTGGTATGTTACATAGGGGCCCTAAGAAATTTAAACCACAGTGTTTCATATATTATTAAAAGGGCAGTTGTAAGTTTTGGACCTCTCTAACTCATTCTAGGCAGTAACACTGTTGTAAAGTGGCCTTAGACCCTGTTCCCATACTTAGATGGATCTAGCAGGATCGACCTATCTCTAAGGGAATTCTTGCTAAATTGCAATTTATCGAAAATCTCCTCGGAGATGGGGCGATCCTGCTAGAATGATTTAGGTATGGGAATGGGGTCATAGTGTTGCATCAAGACTCTGGTATTTGTACATTTACTTCAAGATCTATCCTGTAACTGGTCACAAAGCAAATAGGCACAGTTTCTAATACAAATTAGGTAGACAACTCTGTATGGAAGGACTTGCGAGACCTGACCTCCAGTATCGACACCAAAGCTCTGGAGGACATGTTTGCACTGGAGGAGAACAAGACACAGAGAACGGCTTCCACTGCTGGTAATTGTTTTGTGATTTTATATATAATACATAAATTAGGCCTTATAAACAGATTAGGCGTTTACTAACACTACCCGCAGATCTTTTAGCACTAACAACCCATATTAACCACAAAACTCATGAATTAACCAACACAATGTAAAATTATTGAGCACCAACAAAGCCATACCTAGCACTAACATTCAGCTCTGGTAGTGCTGTAGGCCTGTACATACAGTGCAGTGCAGGGGTGTAGGCACTCTTCAGCACCATCTGGAGGACTTTCAAAATATTTTTCCAAAAATAATTTTATCACTTAAAATTGGGGATTAATTTTTTTTAATCTTTGTGAGACTCATCATCCTATTGAAACTACGATACATCATTGTGATAATGATTTTTCTAAAGGACTGCATGATTGTATAAAAGGACATATAATGAAATAACTGTTGTAAAGGGCACATGGAATTGTGATCTAACTTTTGTTTCTGGGTAATGTATATGAGTTCACAATATATCTCCTGACCAGCTAGAATTGCCAGTAGTATGGGTTATCTTGGGAGCGCATATATATATATATATATATATATATATATATATATATATATATATATATATATATATATATATATATATATATATATATATATATATATATATCTTGGGAGCACATATATATATATATATAACAAGCGTGAGTGTGGAACATATATATATATATATATATATATATATATATGTCATAAAGAGGGGATCAGTTGAAGTTTTATTTCAAAGTCCAAATTCTTGAAAATTTTTCTTCTTTATCTGCAGTGCAACCAGGCTTGAGCAAACAACAGCCAAAATCATTGTTAGATCCCAAGAAGGCTCAGAACCTGGGGATCTTCCTGATGGGCCTCAAGATGTCTGCTGCCCAACTTAAACAGAAGTTGGACATTGTGGATGAAGCCTCTGGAGGGCTGACAACAGAGCAGATCACAGCTATTAGAAGGTACACAGCCATATTGGTCTGGCTTGTAGTTAGGGGGATTGAAAGAAACTCCTTTTTGCTGGGAAAAGGTCTCCTCTGGGTAAAATTTTATCAAGGTACAGGAAAGTTTCATGGTAAAATTAAGGTCCACTTTCTCAGAGAAAGACCCCCACCCTTTTTAAATTGCTGGCTACAGGTCTGTTGGTAATCAGTATTTTTATTACTTAATTGCATTGTGTCTTTTTGAACTGCCAGATGACAGATAAGAGGAGAGGGGGAGGGATGGGCTCACAGAGGTGATTGCCTCCCAAAACCATTATTAGGCACCCAATTGTAGGGCTTTTTTACATCCTGGTCATTACATGTTATCATGCTAGGAAGTATTTTACTTGTTTTCACATTTCAGTTCACTTTCAACTGTTTGGAACAACCAGTTAGCTGGCCATGTAGAACACATGGCTCCATTTAATTGACACTTCTATAAAAAACCAAGCAATGTTGCTGTAATATTGCTGCAAACTTTTCATTTTCCTAAGGGTGGGGCATGCAGACACAATAAATCTGACTGGCAATTTGTATGCATTGCCCTTAGCAAAATGAAAAGTTTGCAGCAATGTTACAGCAACATTGCAGCAATATTGCTGCAAACTTAGTTAGTGGCAACGAGATTGCAAGAAAAATTTTATTGTTGCTAATTTGCAGCCATATTGGAGCAAATTTACAGCATACCTGATATTTGAGAAGGGTGGCCATTTCTTTCTTTCAAGGTATCAACCAGATAAAAATGAGCAGAAGACATTGAAACAGTACTCTGGTGCGGTCAGTGACCTGGACAGAGCTGACCAGTTCATGTTAGAGCTGTGCAGGATACCCCACCTGGACCTGAAGCTGGAACTGTTACTGGCCATACGGGAGCTGGCAGCTCAAATAGATGACATAGAGCCAGTGAGTCTGAGATTTTCAGTCATGCATCGTTATTAAAAGGAGAACAACTGTTCATTTTGCCCAAAAAAATTAATTTTCCTGGGGTAAAAAATGATTTTCCCATCCTTACCAATAGTTAATGAATCCATTTCTGCCTTTGAAGTTTGTCCCTGTTTTTTTTTTTTTTTTTTTTTTTCTAAAAAGTTTTTTTTTTTTTCTTGTGATAATCTCTTAAGGGGTTATTACAGAGTATAACCATCTATGGAGGTCATGTGGTCTGATGAGAAGCACAGAATTCAGAATAATTGCTAAAACTGCCGTTTTTGTGGTAAAATAAAATATTTTATATGTCTATTGGTTGTTTACAATGTATTTATTGTGAAATATGGACATATCATCTGAACAGTTGTTATTTCTTTACTTTGTTCCATGTTTTAGCCAATCAGACTTTGTCTAGTTATTTTTGTTCTTTGTTTCCTCAGGACAATTATAACTGCAGTTTTTGTGGTAAAATAAAATATATTATATGTCTGTAGGTTGTTTACAATGTATTTATTGTGAAATATGGACATATCATACGAACAGTTGTTATTTCTTTAATTTGTTCCTTGTTTTAGCCAATCAGACTTTGCCTAGTTATTTTTGTTCTTTGTTTCCTCAGGACAATTCCATTAACAATTTAAAGCAGGAAGCTTTTGTGACTTGTTTTGCTTGTTATCATATAATGAGCCTTGCTTTGAGGGAGAGGGTCCTTGAACATTCATCATTCCACTAATTCAGAAGCCAGTTCTATCAGCAAAATAAATCATTGGAAATGTGAGACAACTAAAAAACATAGTACCTAATTGGTTGACTTGATTGTTCTTGAATGCTAGTTTGGCTCCTCCCACCTTTAATGTTTACACTATTTCTCAGTATGCAGAATATTGATAGGTAGAGCATATGATTGTACATATATATATATGCCTCTGGTCGATAGGGTCTAAATTACACTAAGTGTTCCAGGTTGACCAGGTTGCTCCCAACCACCAGAACAGACCTAGAAAGTATATTTAATTAACATCATCAACTAAAATGTGGCTTCTGTAGTTTCTTTGGAGAATGGATGGCGTATAGATCTTATATTATTAGATTCTGCCATAATATATCTGATTCTCTTTCATTGGGCGCATTCAGAACAATTACGTTGATATGCAGACTAACAGTTCTTTGAATCAAATATGGTGCCGCCCACTTGAAAGCATGCCAAGATTTAATTTGTTTTCCTTTGCTGGAACGGTAAGCATGGGAGGCTAGAATCCATTGTCAAGTGGGTACCATATTTGATACTTGGACTAGTTAGTCTGCGGATCAACTTTGTTGTGGATGCTCTGTCATTGGCCCCATTCAGAATAAGGGGCTAACTAGTCCTAGGGTCAAATATGACCAACCCACTTGGATACTTCCCCAGGGGATATATCTACTCAGTGTCTACTAGCGGATTAGACGGCAAGCTTTATAGTGGGTTGCCATATTTGACCCTCGGACTAGTTAGTCCCCTATTGTGAATGGGGCCATTGTGTTATTCATGTGTCATTGCAGAGCATGGAGCTGGTCAGTGTGGCATGTGATGAACTTCTCGGCAGCCAGATGTTTGAGGTCGTCTTGGAGTATATTCTGGCTGTTGGGAACTACATCAACAGTTCAGGAGGAAAAGGAGGCCTCATGGGATTCCACCTGTCATCTCTTTTGAAAGTAAGCACAGGAAAAACAACTTATTTTACTATCCATCTTAATTCAAAAAAGGGTGTTTTTTGTGGACCCCATTGTATACAGTGTGTGCTATTTCTCTGATTAACCCGAGTAGCATTTGTACTTAAAACAATTTAAAGGAGTTCTATATTGTGTATAGGCATGATTATATTTGGCATGCAGTGTGAATTAATGTAGCTTAGTATATCATAAAAAAATTCTGGAAATTTCAATTTGCTCTTAAGCACCACCGAATACCTTATATCTAAAACCCATGGGAAATTTTAAAAATATGTGAACTGTATTTGCCATTATAACTTCATCAGATTTAAGCATCATCTCAATAATTTTTACTTAATATGCTCATTTTAATCTCAACAGTGACTCAAAAATTAGAAACTTACAGCTCAGAAATGGATTAAATATCAATAATTTTTCACGGTAGATAGTGATAAGGAGAAGTTTGTTAAATTGATTTAATTTTATGCTATATAAAAATTAAAAGACAGTTGTGTTCCTTTAGCAAAAAAAAAGAGAAATAAAAACCGAAAATAAATAAATAAATGAATAAATAAATAAATAAAATCAAAACTGTCTTAAGAGTTCAAAAATAATGCCAAGTGATGCCCTGCTGTCTAAAAAAATATATATATATTCTGTTATGTCATATTTTTGTCTAAGGACACTGTTTGGCTTTATATTCTGATCACTGTGTGTCTTTGTGCTATCGCCATCTAACAAATAAGTTGTTCAACTATAACCAGTGGTGGATTTTTTTTTTTTTTTT
>NW_019774914.1:110931-125869 GCF_001039355.2 Lingula anatina | reverse complement strand
GGGGGGGGGGGTTCAGGGGGGTCTGAAAAAATCACACCAGTGGTCCCCTTTTGAAATTGGAATTCGACTAGCTGAATCATAGTTCTAAACTAAACTATATACATGTAGCACTGGTTGCCCTCTAAAGTACCAAAATTTTCAGGTTGCTTTAGCAGGCCTCGAACGCACGCTAGTGGGGGAGGGGGGTCAGCTTTGCATCCACAGCCTGTCATTCCTGATATCCAGACCCCCCTTCAAATAATCCTGGATCCGCCCCTGTATAACTGCATGCCAAAGCATTTTTTCTTTTACTTTAAGTTTACTGAGGGACATTGTTTGGTTAAATGGCAGGTTCTTTTGAAAAGATAGCAGGATCAGATTACTGTAATAAAAGTTGTTTTTGGTGACATTCTCCTCATAAGTGCCAAACTGCTTTTATTTTTACGTCAAATTTGTTGGGAGGCTTTGTTTGGTTAAAATTCAGGTAACCATTCCTTTTGAATATTGCACAATCAAAGTATTTTTTAAAACAAAAGTTATTGATTTTTTTTTTTTTTTTGCATGTATTTTGGTGATGTTTGCCACAAAGTGCCAAACTGTACTCATATTTTACTTCAAATCTGCTAAGTGCCTTTGTTCATTAAAAGTCAGTTTTCTTTGGAGAATCAGCATGATCAAATAATTTTTACAAAAGTTATCAAATTTTTTTTTATTTAATTTCGGTGACGTTCACCCCATAAATGCAAAACCGTATTTATGTTTTACTTCAATTTTGTTGAGTTGCTCTGTTTGGCAAAATTGGACGGTTTCTTTAGAAAAAATCCATACGATTGAATTTTTTTTACAGATGTTCATATTTACTGGAATGCATCGGTTTATATTAGAATGGAGCAATAGGGATGGCTTTTTTTTTCTGCTGAGTATATTTTTCAGCTGTGCTGTCTAGTTAACCTGAGATTTTCTGACATTTAGAAGACCACAGACCGCGGTTAGGGATAATTTCAAAGGCAGCAGTGACACCAACAACCAGATGTCAAGTTAAAAGAAAACTACGGCTAAAAGATACCATGTTGTTGTCTTTAGGAATGATTTAGCTCCATATTGCTGAGATACAACAACTGAAAATACTTCCATGTAGTATTTTTAAGAGGAAAACTTCTGTAGTTCACACATACACCATAAACTTTTCAGTTTATTTTATACACTTTTTTGTCAATTAGGCATCCATTGCCCGTATGTAACCTTTTTGCTATGTACCACAGTATTGAGATTGTTCCGATTATCGGTGGATTTCCAAATTTTTGGGAGCCAAAAGTATCGTTTTTGAGATCAGTTCCAGCGCCCCCTGAGACCCCATGCCAAATATTCAGACTTTTTTCACTAAATGGTAGTCTCATCTATGGTACTAAGTCCTGTAAAGTGAAGGGTTCATTATAGTTCTTATTTGAAAGCTCCTTATTACATATAACACTTACAGTAGTGTAGCTCATTGCTCAGGAGAGCAATTAGGAATAGTTTGAGCACATAAATAGTGCCAGCTAGGCCCATAACTCATTATCTCAACTTCTGTATTTAGTATTTAATCTGTCCTTGCATGTACAGGTACGGATTACTTAAATTAGTTAATGCATGTTGTTTAAGCATCATCAGGAAGAAGTTTACCTGTCAGTTTGCTGTTTAAAAATAATGATAAAATGAATATAAAGATAAATAGAAAATTTGACAGAATGATGATAATGATGATGGTGATAATAAATATAATGTATATATATATATATATTTTTTTTTTTTTCCTAAGGGAATCTTTCATATAGACTAACATTGATATTCTGACAGTGCTGTAAGTAAAGGTATTTTTTTTGCAAAAATGCACTGCAAATGTATGGTGATTCAATATAGAGGCTGATTGAGGGTACCCAAAAACATGATGATATTTCTGATATTTCTAACTTCTATCCTGACTTTTTGATGAACAAAATTGAAATCTTGTCAGCTTGCAGATTACAAGTCCAAAGACAAGAGTACGACACTGCTGCACTATGTGGTCAGTGAGCTTCAGGCCAAGGACAGTGCTGCCCTGGACGTGACGGAGGAGCTGACCACGGTGGACAAGTGTTGTGATCTCTCGTTACAAGCTCTCACTGCAGAGGTGGACGGTGAGGACCTCACTTATGAAACCCTATAAAATTAATTTGGGTGGTTTGATAAATTCTACAATTTACTATTAATGGCATTTTTGCAGGTTACAGTGACTTATGGAGTCTTATCAACACGTGTGTGTGTGTGTGTGTGTGTGTGTGTGTGTGTGTGTGATCATTGGATGTATGGTCAATTTTCATGTGAATGTATTAGAAGTTATACAGTGGATTTTGACCAGGATTATAAGGAACATGGACAAAATTTTGTCCATGATGGAATTTACAAATGTTTATTGTCACTTATGGAGGGTAAAGGGACCCTCAAGGTCACCTGGCTTGTTGTCAGGCTGATTTCAGAATTTGTAGTGGTTTCTGAAGGTGTTAATCAGTGCAACATTAACTTTCCGTGTATATTCATGTGACATTTCATAAAATGTTTTACTCGTATACATATATGAAATCATCCTTATCTCCTGATTCATTTCAGTGATGGAAAAAGACCTGGCAAAAATCAAGAAACTGAACAATGTTCTCCATCAGAAGAGTAAAGAAAAAGGAGCACTGGGTGAAAACTTTCATAAAGATGTTGAAGTATGTATATTGGATGCAAGTTTGGTTTAAGACATTGGTCCATATTAAAAAAATCTACTAGCTATCAAACTTAGACCACATTCCCACAGGCACCATTGTTCTTACTTAGATCGACCAAACTCTATCTGCGAGGACTCTTGCTAAGTGCAAGCAGCTTATATATAATCAATGCCTTCTCTTGTTTCCAACGTATGTGTGTAATCAGCACAGCTTTTTTGTATCCATTGGTGGCTATGGGAATGGGCCCTTAATATTGGTCTTTATGTGGCGTTTTGTGTCTTTATTTTAAAACTACACTGCACCATATTGTACTGTAGTATTTCATGGTACAAAATTACCTTACAAAATACAAAAATACCTGATAATATCCCTTACAATTAAAACAATATTGTCCTCATAAAATAAATACATGAAATTGAAATAAAACTTACACAACAGTTACTGTGCATGAAGTCTTAGATGAAAGAAAACTAGAGTTACATCTTCTGTCTGGTCTGAATGTGGTCTGAGCTAGTGTCTTTGGTCTGAGTGGAGATGAATGTTACCTAGAGTCACAAGAGTAAGTACTTTTGTGTGTTGCACTTGAGCGGCATAGTGAACAGTAATCTGATTGGTGAGCTTATTTATTCCAGAACAGTTCATTTGTTTTTATGTACCTTGTTGCTTCATTTGTGAATGTCTTCAAGGCATACAATGTGCATAAGACATTTTTATAGCACTAAAAATAGACTTTTCCTGAACATTTCAGCAATTTTCCTCAATTATCATTAAGGAAAACTCTATCCAAAACCATTATGAAAATTATTCTATAAACCTGTTTTCAGTTTCTAAATTTCTTATTTTTACCATCATGAGTGAAATTCACCATTCTCTATAGTGCTAAGAGTTAATAATAATAATAATATATTTATTTCAAGTCTAAAATCCATAAAATGTTCAATAGACTGTACAACATAAAATACAAAGAAGTTTATAGATAAAAATGGTTAAGATATATTTTATATAAATAAGAGCTAAACTAACTTAATTAATTGTAATAAACAGTAATTAAAAGTAAAAAAAAATCCAAGGTTTCTTTAAAATTATAAAATTTAAGATTCATGAATAAAATGTCTTAAAAATATGAGTTTTTAATTCCTTTTTAAAAGATTCTTGTGATTCTATTTGTCTAATAAAAATTGGCAACTTATTCCACTCTACTGGTGCAGCTACACAAAATGATATGTCACCATATGATTTTAACCTTGATTTTGGAACTTTCAGTAAAAGTTTGTCACCAGACCTCAGGGATCTTTGAGGGCTATAATGTTTGACTAAATCAGTTATATATGGTGGAGCTAGATTATAAAAAGCAGCATGTGTAAAAACTAAAACTAAAATAAAATAAAATTCTTAAAGTTACTTAAAAAACCTAGAAACTTAAAACTCAGTAACAGCTAGGTTTAAAGATTTTTATTCTGTAAAGGGTTTTGGGTATTTTATGCCTTGTAGATTAAGAGATAGGGGACAATATTTCTAGGAAAATTAATATTTTCTGTGTAAAGATTTCAGCCTCAGTGTGTGCCTTTAAGTACTAGTTGCAACACAAATTGTCCACTGCATGTGATATAGAAGATGGTAATTTTATCAAGGTGTATAATTTTATAATGTGACACACTATATGAACTAATTAACTTATCCCAAAGCTGGTGCTTCAAACAATATGAATGTACTTGAATGCACTGAAGGGTATAAGAATACAGGCGGGGTATAAACGAAATATAATATTATGGTAAACTCTGAGTGCATTCAGAGTAGATGAACTGTGGAATTACTGATCTGAGGACTAAATATGGCTGACCTGACATAAAAGAAGAGCCGACCAATCCGCTGATGGTCTACCCACCTCCATGCACCATTAAATGGATTAAATCACAGCTCTGAGGTTTAATTGCTAGGGCCCTGCAATCATGGCATGTGTGGAGGCGAGGAGACCATCAGGGGATTAGTCGGCTCTGCTTTATTGTTGGTCAGCCATATTTGATCCAAGGTTCTATTGACCTTGTTCTGAATGCGTGCCCTCTATTTGAACTGTATCTCCAGGTGTTTGCTGCTGCACATGCTACAAGGCTGCAGCTTCTTGCAGACAAGGGTAACCAGGTGCTAAATAAATTCAAGACCATTCAGGTAAAGTTTATCCTACCTTTTCAGCTATCTATTTACTTATTATGCTTGTTAATTTGTATATGTATGTTTTGATTTGTTGCATAATATTTGCTGGTTCACCTTCAGTCTTTTTTCCAGGCCAACTGACAGTAACATGATATAACTGCTGCATGATAACCATATTTCATGCAGCAGTGGCTCTATCTGCAATGTAAAGGTTAAGAATTTTTTGAGGGGGGGGGGGGGCTCTTTTTAACTCAGGGGTCTTTTATTTTTTATAAATTCCCAAACCATATGTGCTAAACCAGTCTACTGTATCATAGCATCAAGCTATCAACATGTTATATGTACAGTGTTAAAGCAGGGGGCTTCAGCTTAAGCCTGGGCTTAAATCCATTTAGGCATTTTGAAGGAGTTTGGGGTGCGGTTCTGTTACAGCAGGGATCACTGTTCTATGAAGTATGGTATATAACATTATTTTATTACTTCTGATGCACCAGCATGAACTTTACAAAGCGTGCAGTTTGATAGACAATACACAACTTGTAAGATGACACTGTTGCATGCAGATCAAGTGTCAGGGTGTCTCCATTTTTCACCCAATGTTTTCCCTTTTTGCAGTTGGATCTGCCAACAGTCTCTTTAGCATTTGACTTTTGAAAGGGCACCAAGTGAACCATTGTATCTTCAGCTGACTTGCACTTGTCAGGAAGCATAACAATGCACTCGTCTCGATTTTCTTTTCAAAGAAACTCCTTTTTTACGTCAGTTGCGTGATCAAGTATAATCTGAGACTCGTTTGCAAGAGAAAGATGATTGTAAACCTATTACTAAGTTCACATAGGTGACTGATATTATGCCTGTTAGTAATGTGTCAATTTCAGTCTCTAATTTCTCTGGATATATTATATACACTAAAAAAAAAAAAAAAAAAAAATTTCAAAAAGTATACAAATTAACACAACAGGTGAATCTTAATCATATTTCTGAATTCCATTTCAGTTTTTGTAGTAGCATACTACCCTCTACCAGGATCACAGTATTTATTGTGGACATTTTTCCAGAAGGAAACAATTAAATCTGCCCCCGCGTAGATTGCATTGTACCCGCTCTGAAGGAGCTGAGCTTCGTGTCGATATGGTAACTGCTCGTTACGGGACCTAAGGCTCTGCTGTCTGCTGAAACTAGTCATGTGGTTGGAAGGGGTTCCCCAAAAGCCTTATCCCACAATTGGGTACTACAGTTTAAAAACATGTCAGGTGTTTCGTCCGAAAAGAATGAGAAAATTGAGAGATGTTCTAACAATAAATTCCTGGAGGTATTGTCTTTTTGGTGCAATGATTTAGACTCTCCTTGTCTTTAATACGACTTACTTGTTTCGGACTCCTTGAAAAACGTCTACCGCAGTAATGATATGCTATAGATAGGTGTTCGGACTCCTTGAAAAAGGTCTGCCACAGTAATGATATGCTACAGATAGGTGTTCGCGGGTATTAGGACTGTGAAGTGCAGCGTGGACATTCTACATACGGTTGTGGTACAACATCAGTTTGATTTCATAATATCATGATCAGTGGTGCATTGACTCTTTCTTTTGTTTACTTTAGTACTTCTTGTACAATTATTTACTGCACCAGTATTTATACCTCTACAACTTCTATAGGGGATTTGTCAGTTAGCCTCACTCTGAAGTAACAAGCTATTCATGAGGGGCTATTATTATCTGTCACAGGAGAACAAGTGATTAAGGTCAGAGCAATTAACTGTCTTGATTGGTGTCAATCGGACTTAGATCCCATTCCCAGAGATTAGATGGATCCAACTAGATCGACCTAACTCCCGGGGGGTTCATGCTAAATAGCTGTCAGTCGAGTGGGCACGAAAGTTAATTACCCCCTTACAGCTTGTAGTAGGTGGGATGGGTATTTAAGCCGGATTATCTGACAGTAATCTAGTGAGACTCCCCACGGGGATAGATCCATCTAAAATCTATGGGAATGCGCCCATAGACTGGACCTGTCAAGTGGCAGTGCCTGAGCAGTTATGCAAACAATTACCAGTCATGTAATCATCCTTGAGATTCCATTACAGGGTGACATCAGACCAAAATAACTGTCTATTTATCTGGAGACATATCAGTGAATATCTGTGGAAAATCAATCTGACGCCCTGGTAGAGGGTAGTAGCATTACATAGGCCAGTTCCTTAATCTTATTTTCCATCTCAGAGGGTGATCACCTCTCCCCACAGAAATGATCACTATGGATGCGTGCTTAAAGGGATATTAACTTTGTTTTGACTAAAAAATGAATTTTCCTGGAGTAAACAACAATATTCCCATACTTACCAATGGTTAATGAATCCATTTTTACATTCAAAGTTTTTTCTAAAAAGTTTTTTTTTTGTTATGATGTCTTAAGAGATTATAACAGAGTATAGCCATCAATGGAGGTCCCGTGGTCTAAAGACAAGCTCAGATATCAGAATAATAGCTGTAACTGCCATTTTTTGGTACAACAGAATATATTATATTTCTATGAGTTGTTCACAATGTTTTTATTGTGAAATATAGATCTCATACGGAGAGTTATCATCCCTTTCAGTACTTTAATTAATGTATATTTAATGCACTCAAACTTTCTTGTATGTTCATTCATTCCCATGCATTTCATAATATAGTTTTTAATTATCCAGGGCTGGTTTCAAAAAAAAAAAAAAGAATTTAGTTATTTTGGATTTTGTAGTTCAGAAATTGGTCTTCTTCAGTTTAAGGCCACATTCACATCGAGTTGAGCCATGGCTCTACAAAGCCACGACCTAAATATGGGGGACATACATGAAAGGAAAACCACCCTATCTTTTAATAGTCTCCCGGCCTCTCACACGCCTCCCCAAGCGTCGTCCCTGCGGGGGTACAGTCATTAAATCTCGGCTCCATTGGGACGATACATGGGGAGGCGTGTAAGAGACGGAGAGACTATTAAAAGATAAGGTGGTTTTGTAGAGCCATGGCTCAACTTGATGTGAATGTGGCCTAAGATAAATTCAGGAGTCCACCTGACTATCAGGCTGAGCCTGGTTGAATACCCCAAAACTTATTTGTCTTCACCTGCCACCATAAGAATTTAATTGTGCAAGACTTTTTCAGCATTTCATCAGTGTGCTATTTCTTTCATCAGACAAAGTTTGGAGAATCTCCCAACAAGTCATCAGATGAAACATTTGCAATCGTGAGTCAGTTCATGCAAAGTTTGAAGAAGGTGAAGCTACAGCAGCAGAGGGTTGCAGGGCAGAACAAGACACCTGTGTGAGCATAGCACAACATAGAATAAAAATAAAGAAATCAATAAATAAAAATAAAGTTCATCAGTTTAGCAGTATTTTTTTCTTCTTTTTTTGTGTATGTGTGTGTGTGTGTGCATGTGTGGAAATATGAGAGATTAAAATTGGTATTTGATAAATGTTCCATGTTTATTACAGCAAAAGTTTGGCTGCAGTTTTGCAGGAAAGTTTACAAGAGGAACCAAGTAGAGACAGCACCAGAGACTCACAGGTAAACAGTGTAATTTACATTCACTTTGTTTCTTAGGAATAATTAAATTTTAAGTGAGACAAAAAGTTTGGAAATAAAGGGTGGACAATGCAATAAATAAATAAATAAAAATCCATATCCTTTTGTAAAATAGTCCGATCATACTCCTTTTTGAATTCAACATACCTCTTTACAAATTAAAATCCCCAATATATTTGATGTAAAATTAAAAGCAATTATGGTGTGCATGCCATTAGATGACCTTCCTACGCAGAGTAAAGAAGAATTTACATATAGATGGTTTGCCAACTTGTATGACGCGAAGTTTGATTTCTTACTATTTTTACTTTCATTTTTTCATTCTCCTTCAGAAGTCAATGCCAGAGAGTAAAAAGCCAGATGGGAGAGGGTCTGTGGGATTAAAAAGAGGCAACAGTACCACCTCCATTGCCACCACGCGTCCCACCATAGAGGGCTACCTGGAGAAACTCAGCGGAGGTACCCACCGCCATCCCAAGTGGGATAAACGCTATTTTGAGGTGTCCATCACGGGACACCTGCACTACTCGAAAAAACCCAATGATAAAAACCTGGGCTCTGTGTATATGAAGGGAGCCCCCATACGCCAAAACAGGGAAGACCCCAGGGTCATTGTGATAGAGACAGAAGACAGGCATTTCAAGCTGAGGACTCGGACAGAGGAAGAGGCAGTGGAATGGACAGAAGTTTTGTGTTATTATGGCACCAGGTGTATGAACTGAACCAAAGTTTTTTTTTTCCAGCACTAAATTTCTCTTTCTCCAGACATTTTGCTGTGTATTTGGTAGAGGTGCACCAAATGGGAACTTTGCTCAATGCAAAGATCGAATACCCTTATGCGGGTGTGCATACGGAATTGACTCAATCTTTTGAATGGGGATAATTTAACAAGCCTACAGATATATAATTTTGGTATCATTAAAAATACTTGAATCATTTGTGGTGCTTTGACCGCATTCACAACGATTTGAGCCAGGCTTTACAAATCCTGGGACTAAATATGGCAGACGTACATGAAAAGAAAACCGTCTAATCTTTTAATAGTCTCTCTGCCTCTCACACGCCTCCCCACACGTCGTCCCTGCGGGGTACAGTCATTAAATCTTGGCTCCGTTCGCCATGCGAAAGCTACCTGAGAAATATTAAGTGCGTATGCTCATCAATTAAACGAGGTGAAGAAAGCATGGCGGATGGAGGGGATCGAAGGAAAAAAGCTCTTCTGTTCTATTATCTTTCAAAAAGGAGACGAAAAAGAAATGAATTGGCCCGTAGAGCAGCAATGAATCGGCTATCTACGGAGATAATGTCACCAGAGATATTCACGGAGATACCCAGCCCCAGTAGACGAAGGAGGAGGAGGGCAGAATTTTTGCCTATGCAGTCTCATCAGAGGGCGCCGTTCGTTCTGATGCTGATGTTTGCCTTGTTTCCTACGCCTAATCGAACTGGAAGGGGGGGGGGTGTTTTCACGATTTTGATCCCGATTCATAGCTGCTCTACGAGCCAATTCATTTCTTTTTCTCAGGTAGCTTCCACATGTTGAACACAGCCGAGATTTAATGACTGTACCCCGCAGGGACGACTTATGGGGAGGTGTGTGAGAGTCGGAGAGACTTTTAAAAGATCAGGCGGTTTTCCTTTCATGTACGTCCGCCATATTTAGTCCCAGGATTTGTAAAGCCTGGCTCAAATCGTTGTGAATGCGGTCTTTCACTGTATATAAGGTAGCCTGTATTTTAATTTTGTTGCTACTGTTCAGTGGGAATGTTCTTAATTTAAGAATTTATGACTTCAAAATACAGTATCTGTAAAAGTCACAATTTTCCCCATTTAAAAATTGAGTCACTACTGTAAGTTATGTGACCAAAAACCAAAAGTCCAAGTGTAATTGGGCAAGCTGAGGCTAATGACGGGTAGATATATGTCATTCAGCTGACAGATTGTTCAACATACAATAATTGAACATTTATAAGTATAATCATTATATTTAAAAACGTAATCATTCAAAGGTATATATTTAAAGGTATAGGGAGGGCCTATTTGCAATGTTTGCATCCTTCTCAACACAAACTGGTTTGAGTAGATGCCATTTACATATACAAAATTTGGCAATTGCAACCAGGCAGGACAGGCCCATAATATACAGACTTTCTGGTCTTGTTACAGAAAAAATCACGAGTTGTGTAGGTGTAATAGTTCTTGTTCTTAGTTCTTGTACATCATTACAACCATTGAACAGCTCTGGCCATTTTTGAAATGAAATCAATTTTGTGATAAATTTGCATTAGGAAGTAAATATACGTAATTTATCAACCATGGATGTTCATGGCAGAAAGAAGTGGTTATTATATTAGATTGCCCAAAATGTTTTTGGGGGAATTTAGATATAAGTGGAAAAGTATTGAAAATAGAATGAAATCTTTTATCTTGGTGTATTTAGCAGGGGTGGATTCAGAGATATTTTCTGACAGTCTTCCAAATTATCTTTGTTGATCCATCCTCCATTTTTAGATACCCATCAATATAAATTTCAAAATCTGTCTTCTGGAAGACCCAGAAGTTGACCTCAATCTGCCCCTGTTTAGTGTGTATATTTCATAACATATTGCTTTAAAATGGTTGAAATTGGAGAAGATATGAAGAAAACAATTTTGTTCCATCTCAAATGCTTTAATTCAATTCATGAGGATATACAAAAATAACAATTATGATGAAATTCTGTACAAACTTATGACTTCTATTCTTCTTGCTCACAATCCTGAATAGTTGCATATTATTTTTGTTCAAGTCTACCATGTACTTTAAATTGTCAGTGCACTTTGAAGTCTTGGTGAAGAATATCCATTTCTAACAGAACAATATACAAGATTATTTTTCTACGCCTCATTCATTTTACAGAGACATTTACCAAATTCTTCAGTAAAGGAACTGCAATATTGCATGTTTTAAATGCCATAACTGAGCAAGTCCTTGAAAAATAACAAAATGTGTGAATCACAATGAGAGACCTGATACTTTTTCATACCTTGTGTTTCATTCACTTTTCTCCTACATAGTGATAATATGCGCATTATTGGCACTAGCCAAAAGCTAAATGCCATTTTTGTAAACTAAAACCAAATCTTTGTCATGCCTGTGCCTTCAGTAAAAAAAAAATAAAATTACAGAAAAAAAAATAGCTTGAATCACAGGTGATAACTGAGGACTCCGGAGACACAAACATACTGCCTACAGAACCATGGTAGAAATCAGTTTAAAAATTATGTAGTTAGTTAGGCTTGATTCTACACAGTGACTTGAACAGCATACAGTATGACATATCAATTACTTTAATGAAACAAACCCCGAGGTTAACAAGAATGGGTTAAATTGAGTTACACAATTAAAAAAATTCTCAGATTTCAACATGTATGTGATGAACAGTTCAAGACAGGTGTAAAATTGATGGTGTTGAATTATCATGAGTAGGCGGCTTCTCTGTGGCAGTGGTACATCTAAGTGCCAAGCACAGGGATGGAAATAATACTACAAGTATTAACCTAAGGAAAGGATTTTCTCTTTATTAATTTCCAACAAAATCCCAGTTTCAGGGCATTACACACTCTGGCAACAGTTTCTATTTCACATTCAAATTATAAGATGAAAAGTCCCCATTCTTGTGGTGCAGCAGTTGGTAAAGGTACAAAATAATCTGCTGGTTGTGGAGGCACTCTAAAGCTGTGTTACCATTCTAGTTAGGCCTACTCATCTTGGTCCAACTATTTTAAGCAGGTCAAATGCTCAAGAATTAACTCACTAGTGACGGCCCAACTAATCCCCAAGATTTCCAGTCCACCATTTACATAAGTTTACAGGCCCGTAGCCAGGGGGTTCAAAAGAACCTCCCTTTTTGCTGGGAAAAGGTCCCCTCTGGGTAAAATTTAATCTAGGTACAAGAAGGTTTCATGGTAAAAGGTCCATTTTTTCAGAAAAAAGAACTCCCCTTTTGAAATTGCTGGCTACAGGCCTGTTTTACAGAGCAACCTTACCTCTAATTTTCTTCCTACTATGAACTATGTGCAAGTGGATGGCCTGCTGGGATGGGATGTTGGTAGATTGTGCCGATTAAAGTTGGCCTATCTCAACTGGAAACCTGCCTAGAGGTGATGACATGCAGCTAACTGCATTAATTTTCTATGACCGGGTTCCCATAACCCTATCATACTAGCAGGATCAGTCTAACTCCAAGGGGATTCTGGCTAAATTTAAGTGGCTGAACTGTCTGTAATGCCCACTGAAACTGCTGGGGGGGGGGGGGGGTGGTAATTAACTTTAGTGCACGCTTAAACTATAGCAATTTAACGAGAATCCCCTTGGAAATGGATCGATCATGCTAGTACAATAGGGTTATGGGAATGGTCTCTAAATCACAACCAAAATCTCACAGGAACAGCACCTAAACTTGTGGCGTGCAAAACAATCAAACGCTCACCATCAAAACAGCAGTCGTCTTTTTTCAAACTCAGAGACATGGGTTGAATACAAAGGAAGACAACAAAAACTGCCAGTACATGTCCCAGTCTGTCATCACCTGAACTTTATATACAACAAAGTGGATTCAGTTTATGTCTTAGGTAAACCATCTATAAGCAAACATACTGAAATTTACATTATATTTTTCACTTATATACAAAATACAAATGCTAGCTGGAACCGTTTGTATATAGTTAAGTATATACTGTATAATAACAATATGATCACTTGTTTCTGAATCAATTTTACTTCAGGGGCTATAATCCTTGGCAGGACAATAAAATATCCCATGTATGGACTGTATAAGAAAACATATTTAAACATTTCACAGAACACAACCTAACGAATGACTCCCAGCGTCATTATATCCCCATTTTTGAGTAATAATCACATTGTGTCATCTGGACACAGCAAATCTCCAGTCACTCCAGACATAGAATTCTTTAAGTAGCTTACAACTGGCAAAACTTCTTGATACCAGTGTTAGAACCCAACAATCAAATGCAAAAATTCTTTTTATGGTAATTTTAATTTATAAACCATTTGAACTTCAATGTGACTTACAACTACATCACACCTACAGTGTTGCTATAAAAACTTTTCATCATAATTAAATGGATTTTTCATAGTATAACACAACAACCTTCTTTATTGTCATCACCTCCTATTATCTCATGTGGTCCCTGTGCACGGAACCTTTTCATCTGCTCTCCAGGTGGGTAATAGTAGTCCAAGCTAGGCTCCTTAGAATTGCCGGAATTACTGTTGTGGCCATTCTCTGGCAGTTCATATTTATTGGAATTGGCATTAGTGACACCTAGGTGCATCTCCCCCGTCTCTGGGTTGTAGCTACTTATTCTCTGTTGATGGGATTCCGCCCTCTTTTTCTTAAGGTCGGATAATGTTCCAGTTTGAGAAAGAGGTTGAGCACTTGATCCTGCCGAGCTCACGGACAGTCTGCTTGGTTCCGCAGCCGGCGCCTTTGACCTCCTCTGATTGGCTGGACTTGGAATTGCTGGTGTTTGATTGGCTGGCTGTCCCCCAGTCTTGGGCTGCACTGACGTGCCATCACCAGACCTGGAAGAAATCACAGGTGAGGCCTTTGGAGAATTTCTGGCCACTTCCTGAACCTTTGCTATGGGCGTTTCCTGAGGAAGCCTTTGCCCAGTGGACTTTGACCTGTGCCCCGCCCTGGGTGATCTGTCCACTTCATCATAGGCCTTCTCTTTATTGTGCGCCTTAACCTCCAATTTCTTTTCGGGTTCATCACTTTTCTCTTTGTGTTTATGTCTGTCCTGATGACTGTGAGACAAGTGTTGATGGTGGTGGTCTGCTCCTTTAGCCTTGATGCCCTTATTTTCAATATCTTTCTCTTTATGACTCCTGTGCTCATGTTCTGTCACATGTTCAGTATGTTTTTTGGAGCCAGCCTCACCACTGTCCTCCTGTTTAGAAAACTCAGATGAATCTCCATTCAACAGAGAGTCTCCATTGATCACTGTCTCCTTTTTGCTGTGTTTCTGCATAGAATGGCTGCCGTGGTCTCCACTGTCCGGGTGCACTGCGGTTGATGATGTTGTGGAGTCATTAGTGTCGTGGCCACTGACAGCAATAGTAACATCGTCAATGTTTGATACTGGTATTGCATCTGTAGTTTCTGCGGCATCCTGGAAATGACAAATACCATTGTATCAAATTTTATCTCAGGAGTAAAGTATACTTCACTTACTAGTGCGTTTGAGGGCCATGTGTAAGATAAGTGTGCGCACTTAACATGTTTTACCCTCTTTAAATAAAGTTTATTATTACTATTATTATTATTATCATTATTATTATTTGAAACATCTAATTATTTGGACAAGTCGAGGAAAAATTGACTAAAAAAATATAACAATGAAATTTTGACTTCATGATTTCCAAAATACAAACTCGGATTTTGGTTCCAATTTCATTTTATTTTCCATGCCCTCTGGCATCACATGCCTGTAATCGTTTTTTTTTT